>JABAJV010008566.1:0-79066 GCA_018854895.1 Tricholoma furcatifolium
TTCAAGAGGAAACGTGTCTTGCTGGCAAGCAGGCTGTACAAACACGTTACAAAGGCAAGAGAATGCAGCGAAAGGCAAAGTCGAATTCAAGACAGCTAGGGACCAAGGCCTTCCGCCACGTGCGACGCAGGTACGGTTGATACACGTGATCTTTCATTCCATCACGTGTAAACCCAAGCACAAAGGTACCCACTACTATCCGTAGCGGGGATATATTTGATTGAAATGCTTGTACATTTGAAGTCATAAACAGGGAACCCTTTTATCTGTGCTAAGTTTCTCCTAAACTCGTCTCGGTATGCGCTCAAGTGTATCGCGGAATTTTGAATGGTAAGACGGCGTCTTGCTTGGTATCGGCGGCAAAGGGAAGTCGCAGAGGTCGATACTAGAGACATTGCTAGAAGACTCAGATTCAGAGGTATAGATGCTCGAGTCACTAGGTCGGGTCAACATGAGGTAAGGGACAGGTGGTTGGAGCTGACGTTTCGAATCTTCTGCCGGATCCCACCCCTCAATATGAATCGTCGAAAACGAGTTTGAGATTGAAGGTATTGTTCCGTGAGAGTTCTCTCGCATGATAGACGACCAAGAAAGCGCAGTAGCAAGACTGCCCTTGCTGGAAAATGTACTTCTAAGGGAAAACAGAGGAGCGAAATTCTCTTCGTCCAAAGGCTCGAGCGATGGAACAGCTTCTGAGACAACGAAGCTTGGTAATGGCACCGAAATGTTGCTAACTGATTGCCTGTATGCAGCAACGAAAATGCCCTTCTTTAGCTCGATGCTCTGAGTGTGCGCGCGTCTGATCTCATAGGCAACATCTATCTCCTCTAGTTCTTCTGGGTCGTCAAAATGTTCTGGCTGGGAGCTGTCGAAGGAAGGGATTGAAGACTCAGAACTGGAGACCGAAAAACCGTCGACTGTCGCGTGAGAGGAAGCAAGATCAGTTCCCTGTATCGGAGAAGATGGAGATACTTCGTTCGCGAGGTTTACGGGACATCCCATGGAGGCGTTGTCGACCGACGCCACTAAATAGACACTTTGTCTCGGATCGTCGTGGCTACTATTGCAGAGTGCTAGTGCAGGTCTGATATCACTTTCCCTATCCTCCTCTAGTCGATTTCGATAAGAGTCTTCTTCACGAGCAGCCTCTGCTTCCCGATGACTATGAGGTAGCCAGAGAGACATCGAAGGCGAAGATGACGGGGTTTCTGGCGATAGGGAACGTCCGGTTGAGACAGGCTTGTTATCGATGCCTTCGACGTAGACAACGCGGAGTGGCGTTCCCCAAATGGGGTCGTCAAGCTCATCATGAATCGCTCTCTTGCACTCTGTGGGATCCTTTTCCTTCTTGATTCTGTGTCCCCGACAATTGAGAAGGCGTCGTGCTTTCTTCAAGATTATAGAGCGCATCGTAATAAACACTGCACCAGCAAGCACAGCAGCAACAAGAGCGCCACCTGAGATAAAGGCAATTTCTTTCACAGATAGACTGGCCACATGATCCTCAGGCATAGTGGAAGTGGAAGAAACAATTTTGGCGTGAAGCGAGATTGGAGGTGTGTAAGGCACAAAACTGGCGGAAAAATGGGGAGCATGCGACGTCGATGGATGACGGGACGCTGTTTTTGCTTGGTCTTGATGTTGCCGTAACCCCAGTGCTGGCCAAGGATACGCGTAGTGTTGCCTAGCTCTCCGTGGTTTCTTGAAGGTGGTCAAGCGCTTTGCAGCGTTTGTCAACTGGTCGGAAGGATTGTGTGTGGTGGGCGCCATGATGTAGACGAGACAATACTGATGCCTACAGAGGTCATGAATATAGCTAGCGGCTGACCAGGACCACTCAGCAGCCTTTGTGCTGACTATAGAAAGGGCTTATATTTTACCTTACTACACTCCACTCTACTATACCTTACCTACACCGCCAGGACATAACGCCCTACTAGTACTTACACAGCGCACCAGCGCAACACCATCCCAGTACTGGCATCGGGAGCTCCGGCGACCGGGAGTCACAGTCCAGTTAGCCCCACCTACGATAGAAGCACGCTCATAGAGTACGATGTAGAACCCTACATAGGGCTAAAGCCCCAATAAAGGGATTTGGATTTTTTTTTTAAAAAAAAAAAAAAAAAAAAATAGAAAGGGCTGAAACTTGAATGCCAGGTAGTACATGTTACAGAAGTAGTATACATCGATTCTATGGTATTGGTATTAATAATGATTTGGTATGTGCTAGCCAGAAATCATCTTCAAACTACTGGCTCAGGGAATCTCTTGCGAATCATCTCTAACTCCTCATACAACCTCGCATAGCGGCTACTGAGCTTCGCCAACTCCTCAAAATCCATCAACTGACCATCCTCATCTGAACCAGTATCCTCATGGCGTAGCATGGTATCAATTAGCTTTTTCTGCGCCTTGAGAAGCTCTTGCGCCGTCAAACATTCACCATACGTCGCAGCATAACGCATTCGCAAGCCAGCGTGATCCGTTGGCAACGGCTTGGGAGATGGCTCGCGGTCGCGTTCTCGGCCGCGTTGACGTGGATGGGTGTTGAGGGTTGGGTTGCTCCGTTTCTTTGGGGAGTCGCTTTCGTCTTCGGAAGAGGTATAAACGGGTCGTCGACGTTTCCCAGTTGACTTTGACTCCCCTTCAAACTCTTGGCTCGTATGTGCAGACGATGTGCTCTGAAGTGGGGATGGTTTCCGCTCTTGCGTAGTGATATTGTAAGGATTTGCCTTTTTATTGATTTTTGGCAAAGCTAGTGGTTGGGGCGATGCATCGTTGGGCGCTTTTTGAGCAGGGGCATCCGGTTTCTTTGGGAGAGATGTGTCCCTGGACCGTGGATCTTTCGTAGATGTCACAGAAGCAGCAACTCCATCCTCTGCCTTTCTTTTTTTCTGCGGCGGCGGTAAGTTAGACGTGTCGGGATTGGAGAGATTACTCGGTGCGTGTTTGCGCTTCAATGCAGACACCTCAGCGACTTCTTGCCGTTTGGCCATAGGCTTAGGTCTCTCAGAGTCCGAACCATGGCCATCAGAGTCCCGAATCTTTTGGATTCGCGAGGCAGCGGCGTTAGACTTATTATCCTTCGGCGGCGCCTGCGGTGCGACTGCGGGTTTCGGAGGTAGTGAAGGACGCGAGGGTTTGGTATCCATAGCACGATCGCGTACAGCAGGGATTTCATTGCGAACCTGCGTAGAGGGCTTTGTCGCCTGGAAGCCAGACCCTGGCAACTTCCTTGCGGAAGTAGCGGGGGTCGGAGTAGATGCTGTCACCTCCCGCGCCTTCACTGAACTGCTGGACACGCGATTCGCCTTTGCGCTCTCATCCTTCATTTGAATGTCTGTATCGGGGCTATGTTGGGGCTTTGGCTTCCTTGCCTCTTTTGAAGATATGCCGGCCTTGATAGGGATATCAGGTTTGCTTCGTTGCTGAGCCTCACCCGCAGTAGCATTGATAGCCTTCCTCGAAGGTCCTGCGGGTGATGCAGAAGAGCCTGTATCAGGAGGTATGAAGAAACGCCACTCCGGGTCAGTCTCCTTGTAACCCATTTTGCTAAGGTTTATACGGCCTGTCCTAGACAGATGTGACCGAACAGTATCTGCCAATTTTGGCCACTCGAAAGGGCGAACTTCTAGCCAGGATTTGGGCTTAAGATGCCAGGTCTTCTCTTCGCCTTTCTTAAACGGGGTAGTGGACTCAGCAACCTAATCAAAAACATATTTGGTCGGTAATATAAAGGAATAGAGCATGTAGAACTTACCTGTTCTAAAAGATCGGAAATGTCACTCCGGGCTGAAGCATCTCCACCCGAGACCGACTTTATTATTTCGTCTCGCGTCTTTTCTGCATGTATTGCTATGAAATGTACAAGTCGCCCGCGCAGCGCAGGATCCTGAGGACCCTTTCTTTTGATCTGGGACTGTAGCGGTGCGGGAGAGGAGATACGTGCGGATGAAGAGGTTGCTTCAGAGAACTTGTCTGATGGGCGAAGGGCATTACGAAACATGGTAACAGGTTTCTTCTTCTCTTTTCCTGTGGTCCTTGACGGTAGAGGAGGGGGAGTATCAATGAACTTTGTTCTCCGATCGTCTCGCTGCTTAGCGGCTTCAAGTGTTTTCTCGCGAATGCGGTCTTTGAGATCATCACCAATCTCGCTGTGTTCGATATAAAGCTTCTCTGAGACATTAGCGTATAACTTGAGTGTTTCTGGGCCATTGTTCTTTTGTTGAGTGCGAAGATATATTTCGTGTGGAGTGGTCTCTTTCTGCATTCGCATTGGAAAGAAAGTGCCAGCGATATGAAAACCCTGATAATATTGAGCTAGTATTGCATGATGTGCATTGAAACATGCTCACTGGGCTCTGGCCAGATTCAAAGTCTAGCTGAGCTTCCTGGTTGGCTATTATGGCATCGATTGCAGCAGAGGACAAGCGAAGAAGCATTGCAGGCCTAGGTTTAGTGGGTTGAGTCTCGCCAGGATTTGTAAATGGACCAAGGGACAGGGTAGTCGGTGGGAGAGGCATGGTTGAAGGTGGTGGTAGTGGTCATAGCCATTGTCTGCAGTCGTCAAAGCCAGAAGGAATTGTTTGCGTCTATTGATCAATAGCTTCAGTGCGTTGCTGAAGTCTTGGTACTACTACAACCATCCAGTTAGCGCTTCTTCACTATTTCAATATTCAATGCTCAACGTATTCCTGTATACGGTATGAAAATGTATATATTTCTGTAATAGTTTGTCTTATCTTTCTGTCCATGTTGCAACCCAAACAACGCCACAATCCGCATTACTCTCGTCATCGCCCATCGTGACGTACAGCTTCGTACCGACAATGCCGACTCTTTTCCTGTTGATAACGAAAACAATCCGACCCTGTAAATAAAATGCTCAACCTCAGCCTTGAAGTTTCGATTTAGCCGATGTTCTTGCAGGTCTAACACCGCACGTTCGTCAACCTTGTCCCTCGTGCGTTGCAAATTCAAGTTGCCAGCCCTTCGCATAATGCTTCTCCTGTTTACGTTCCATATACCTTTCGCTTCAGCCCATCACGTTTGTTATTATGTCTGGATACATACAAAAGGTACGCTTTCTTGCGTTTGGCCCAATCTTTTCCCCCACAACCTAGCCTGGTTGTAATAGGGGTCTCTAAGCCATGTTGTATCTAGAGGTCGCGGATTACTCCCGCTCTGCCGCTATTGCTGCTGCCGCTATCTGCGTCGTCGCTATACTGGTTCAGGCCCTCCGCCCCCAACTGCGATTCATATGGCATTGTTTTATTCGTCCCCTTAGCGCCGCCGACCAGAAGGACAGGCTGGAGAAGGTTAGTAGTGGGCCCTCGATCCCCGTAGAATCCCGTTTGACGTTCTCCTCAGTTCTATCAAGGGCAGGCAGATATCTACGATAAGACACGCGATGGTCTTCTCCGTGGTCGAAACACCATGCTCAGCCTTTCAGCTAGTCATATCCGCTCTATGCGAGCATCTAATCCCAAGAAGCGGCTCATCTGGGTTGATATTGGCGGAGGAACAGGTACTGTTTGTCACCTGGCTTCTGATCGAAATCTAAGGGGCATTCCTCCCCAGGTTATAATGTTGAGCTCATGGACAAAATTATCCCCATCAAATCGTTTGACGCCGTCTATCTCATTGACCTGTGTGAGCCGTTACTTCAAGTAGCAAGGAAACGTTTCTCTGCCAAAGGGTGGACAAACGTTCATGTTCTGTGTCAAGATGCGAGCCAATTCAATCTTCCTGAATGGACTGATGGCGTTGATCCCAAAGGAAGTGTTAGCTTCATCACTATGAGCTATTCTTTGTCCATGGTATGTGTGCTGTCTGCTGGACTACATCAAAGCGCTTAACCGTCATTCCCAGATCCCTAGTTACTACACGCTGCTGGACCGTGTTGATCACGTTCTCTCTCCAGAAGATGGCCTCTTGGGTGTTGTCGACTTCTATACGGCTGGAAAGCAACCTTCCCTTCACGAAAAAGCAATTGGTGGTGCCAGTAAGGAATGTGGTTGGTTATCACGCTGGTTCTGGCAAATATGGTTCGACTTTGATCATGTAAGGAACCATTCCATCTAGTTCTTCTCCTCATGCTCATTATTCACTGCAGGTTTCCCTCGGTCCCGCTCGGAGGTCATATCTCGAATACAAGTTCGGTACCGTGAGTTTGTCTCCTCGTTACCAAACTTTCAAGGTAAACTGAGTTCGATCAGGTGAAAAGCTACAATGGCCGCAATCATTTCATTCTTCCTTTCATCGTGCGGATGTGTGTACAAACCGTCCCTGTATGAAAGCTTCCTTTAACACGGTCACCCCTAGCCCCTACTATATCTGGCTCGGTCGCCCTCGCGCCTGCGATGTCAGTCGACAATGTCATGCATTCGAAGTAGAGGGCGGAAATCTTATCGGAAACTGCTCACCTTTATTACTGCAAAACAAGGTCACATCGGATGCCATTCCTCCCCTAGAAATTGGAGAACCTGCCTTGGGCTCTAAAGTTACCTCCAACGATAATGCGTCCGTTGTCATAGATATCACCCCGCCGTTGAGTTCGTTTCACTATCACACCAGCAAGGCACGTTGAATCAAAATCATATCTTCTCTCTTTCTGACTATCATGTAGCCCTGGCGCCTTCCATACTACGAGCAGCCTGTGCACAAAGAATTCAGGACATATATCTATTCTTTCACATGGGTAAGCTCCACTACGAGCAACGTTGTGTATTGATCTAATGTTCCCTAAAGGAAGATCCGTTTGAAGACATGAGTTTCCTTAACCTTACCAAAGACGATTCTATGTTTGTGATTACCTCTGGAGGCGACAACGCTTTGCATTACGCGATTGAAGCGCAACCCAAGCGTGTAAGTTTCAGTAATCATGGTATCATGAGACTCAATATAACACAACTTTCAGATCCACTGCGTCGACATGAACCCTTGGTATGTTTTCTCGTATATGGTCATATGAAGCACAGCTAACCATCTCTTCTTTCTAGCCAAGGCCACCTCGCAGAACTCAAACTTGCAGCCCTACAAAGCTTGTCTTATGACGACTTCTTTTCTCTTTTCGGTTCCGGAAAACATCCACAATTCCGGAAACTACTGGATTCTAAACTTGCGCCTCACCTCTCTTCGAGTGCTTATCAATTCTGGCGACTCAACGACGACGCTTTCTTATCGGCATTTTACATGCGTGGGTATAGCGGCTGGGCACTCCGTGTTGCTCGTCTCCTCTTCTCCCTCGCAGGCGTTTCAAAGCATGTGGAGGAATTGTGTCAATGTGATACCATCGAAGCACAGGTCAAGATATGGAGAACGAAGCTTCGACCCGTTCTGCTGAACCCTGCTGTCGTTGCCCTCCTTAAGAGCCCTGTGTTCTGTTGGAATGCATTGGGTGTTCCACTTAACCAACGTAGGATGCTCTTGGAGGAAGGCACGATCTATGATTTCATCTGTCATACTCTGGATCCCGTCGTGGAAACATATCTACTCAAAAACGGAAACTATTTCTATCTACTTGTGAGTGTCGCATCACGTTGGGGAATGAATCAATCTGACAAGCCAATAGGCCCTTCTTGGACACTATACCCCCGCCTCCTGCCCCAACTATCTTACCCTCCGCGGCTTTAATGTCCTCAAATCCAACAAAGACGGCGCATTAGATGCCTTCCGTCTCCACACAGACTCAATCGTGAAGTGAGTTTCGCATATTTTCATTGCCTTTTGCTTTGCTGATCTATTACCTTCTGTAGTGTGCTTCACGGCCTTGCACCGTGGTCGCTGACGCGGGCGTTAATCATGGACCACCTCGATTGGTTCACCCCTGGCTCGCAAGACGTGGTTGACGAAGTTAAAGAATTCCATAGGGTGCTTGCGCCGGGTGGAATGGTCTTCTGGCGCTCCGCTTCAAGAAAACCTTGGTACAATGAAATGTAAGACAAATCTACCGTATCACGAAACTAACTAACGCATTCCCATTAGATTCAGTAATGCAGGGTTTGATGTTACGCCAGTTGCAGTGCGTGATGGCTCGAGAGCCATTGACAGGGTGAACATGTTTGTTATTTCATTGCTTATTCTCTCTGCCGTTCTTATAAACCAAACCCAGGTATGCTTCCTGTTGGCGAGCTGTCAAGCGCCCATAATGATTACGACGGAGACGACATTCGCCACTGGGTTTCTATTTCCGGTGGTTATTATTACGATTTTATGTGTTCCTGTAGATATACCACAAATTTACCCGCAATACTTTCCTCTCCCCAGTCTACAGCGCCCTTCTCCGTTGTTCCAAGCGTTATCGCTTTCTTGTGCACTGTCACGAACTGGCGCTTCAGCCGCTGCAGTTCTGATAATGTGACATTACGTGGAGGGAGAGAAAGAGAAATTTTCAACATCCCGGTTGGTATGGATAGCGATAACATGTGTTGCCCTCCAAGTCCGGTCTGGTCAGCAATGATAGCGGCGACAATTGTAGATGTTGTCTGTTCTAAGGCCTGCAAGGCATCGGTGGGAGCCTTCGCTACCTGAAATGACGATAAATTACACGAAAAAAGGACCGATTAATTAGACGCACGGAGAGAGTCCCAGAGTTTGGAGGTTTTATAGTGCCTTTTGTGAGTGCATCCCATATCTGCGACATGGGTGGAGCATCCTCGTCCCATAGTACAGTAAATAGAGGAGAATCCCATCGAACCATGGATGACGGCTCTTCGTATCTAAACATCAAGTTTTCCAAACTGGCTAAAATGAGAATCCAAGCCTTGAAAATGAGAAAGGGAACAGAAAGACATACGTTTCAGCCTTGTATGAGCATCCATCTTGCCGTGTTGCGTTCCACTCTCTGCAATGTTCCTTCAGTGCGACTACATAAACCTGCAAAGTTCAGCTTGAAAAAATCACGTCGATTCAGAGCAGAACGCACAGTGCACACGCGCAGTTTCATCTCTCGAGCCGCACAGTACATCTGATAACGAAAACCTTTGATATAGTTGGGTGCATCGACGATCAGGATAGTGTCTGGAGCCATTTGGCGTTGCATCGCCGTAAAGAGCGCGCCTCGAGCTGGTTTTTCTGCTCTGCTGTCTGAAATATACTGTCAGAAAAATGCTGGAGCGTTCGTTATGTATAAGGAACTCACCATCGTAGCAGCTGCGATCGAGGTTAAGGACATCGTCAGAGAGCACAGTGACCTTTGATATAGTTCCCTGATAATTTGCGTCCTCCAGAAAGCTTTGAAGACTAGCGCAAATTTGTTTCGCCCGCCTCGACTTGCCAGAGCAAGGGTATCCAGAAATCGTGACAAGAGCCATGCAGGGTCAAACAGCAGGAACACCTCCGCTCGAGCCTCGTCATAAATACAACAAAAATTTTGGACCATCATTTACTTCTCCATTCAAGTTGAGAGAGCCAAATTTTGAATCACGCAAGAGAAATGCACATAACGACAAATGTATTTTGTTCAACTATTCTACTGACAATGCAGAAGCATTGTAGGGGGTTGCCAAAAATTACTGAAAGCCGAAGCTAACAGATGGGTTCGGATGTATAATTTGCAACTAGCAAAAAACTGTGTCTCGGTAAAAACCTCACTGACGACAGTACATGCCCGAGCACAAGAGATGGGGACCACAAAAGATAGGTGTTTACCTTATATATGATCGAGTAATCGCACGGACCAACTATAGTCATGTGACTCGAATTGCGGTCCGATTCTTCCGTTTACTCCCTCAAGAGTCGTCTCGCTGGACTCATCGTATTGTTCGTCGACCCTCTATACTCGGGAGTCTCGGGACTTACCACAATCAATCATTAGGCTTACATTTGACTACTCATATCGAACTGGCGTACCTAAGATCTTTAGTTACAAGAGTGCTTATGTTACAGAGTCACAGTTCAAATGCACCTCACTTGAGCTTGTACATGATGTCCTCGAGGCTCACCTTCTTGAAAATCGATCAAAACACACAAATGTTTCAATACTTCCGTCGTCAAGTGATACACTTTGACATTATCCATCATGCGTTATGTTTTGGCCAGAGTTACAGCGCTCGCAGAAATCGATGCCAATGTATGGATGTTCAGTTACTTTTTCCAGGGCAAAGATCACTGAAAATTGCACTTATCAGTGGGGCTTACGGTTGTCATGGTGCAAGGCTAAATATTGTCCATCTTAACGCAATAAAACGACGCTGCGCGGCTTGTGGTTGCTATAAGTATACACAGTCAATAGAAATCTGGGAGAAAGACAGCCTGTTCAATGTTTCGGGACTGTCCAGGCCCCAGGGTAGTAGTAGCTAAACACTGCCACCTGAGATTGATTTGTTGTGTGACCTGTTGTGACAATTCCATACCGCGGCTAATTTAGTTTTCAACAACTTTAGCAGTAGACACGTTGCTGCCCGTCGCCATTGACGTTCTTTCCTTCATTTCTTGTCATTATCTCTATCGGCGCTCAGCGAGTTGCTTTCTCTTCTATACATCCTATTTCTCAACTCGGCGGGCCATTCATTTTAGTGGTCTTGCCGCGTTCATATGACAAACTCATCGCAACGCGATCTCCCGCAGCCTCCACTTAATGTCCAGCCACAAATAAATGACTCAATGACCGCAGAATCTACCGCTATGGAGGATCGTATGTGCCCTGGGTGCAAGAAACCTGCTGTCAGCGAGCAGGGAGGCTTGGTTGTTGCCTTTGGGTGCGTTGATCTCATTACAGGCGTGTGTATTGACCACATAGTCCTCGTTCTCTTTGTTTTCTGTGCTAAATTTTTACTGTGACCAGTCAATCCTTCTTCCACGTCGACTGTTTTAAATGTGCGAAATGTGGTGACAAGGTTACGGCAGATACCAACCTTCTCCTCCTTTCTGACGGATCACCGATCTGCACAAACTGCACATACAGTTGCAATGTCTGCCGCCTTCCCATCCTTGATGAGGCGATTATGACCGGGGACGATTCCTATCACGCTCATTGTTTCAAGTGCAAGGTTTGCAAGTCGCGTATCGATGACCTTGTTTTCGCCAAAACCAGCCAGGGTGTGTATTGCATGAATTGCCATAACGAAAGAATGGCAAAAATAAGGAGTCATGTTCAGAAGAAGGCTGAAAGGGAGAGGGAGAAAAGGGCGGGGGGGAGTAATTCTTCTAAATCTCGCGATCGAGCAGCACGAGAGTATCCTGCGGGAAGCAATGCCGTGTGTTGCCTCTTCGTTTCGTGGGCTTTCTGTAACTGACCGAGAAAACCTTCTAGCCATCTCCAAGGCCCTCTCAGAACTTCTATTCTGACAGATCCACCGGCTCCCGTCCATCTTCTCGCGAACAGAACAGCACACAAACTGCCCGTTCACCATCCAAGCCTTATGTCAGCGACGCATTCGCTGCGAATCCTACTCTCGAACAGCCATCGACTTCGTCATCGCCATCCCCCTATGCTTCCCAATCATTTTCCGTGACTGTTGCGCCACCTGTCGAAAGTGAACATCCCCCGCCACCGTACCCTTCATCGGAACCCGACCGGCCAAATCCATTGAAGCAAAGTACATTACCTGTACTAGGCAATTCAAACCCTATCCGGGAAGAACGGCGACGGAGCTATGATGATGGAGTTCGACCTTTGGACGTTCTCTTTCGAAAGGAGGACGCTGCTTATCAGTCAACTGACTCATCTTCGCACACAGCTTCAGACGGATTGGCTGCGCCAACGTCTCGCCGCGATAAGCGACGGTCAATTAATCCTGGCGTTTCTCTGTCTGACTTGAAATCTCAGTCACCATCTACCCTTTCCCCTCACTCACTCTCTTTCCCTGCAAATATTTCATCCGATCGCGTTCCAACACCGCCTATATCCACTGGTAGAGATTCCCCTCATCCCACTCGTTCGCCACTCAGAGACCAATTTGCACCTCCATTTCCTTCGCGTCCAACGTCTCAAGACAGTTTGCAACGGAGCAATCCAAGTCGCCATTCTTCCTCTTCCTCCGGGCTTCCCTATTCAGATGATCAGGGACCGTCTCGTCCATTGTCTTCCAGTACTCATTCACAGGATCAGACCATAGTAGTAACTTCAGCCTCTATGTCGATAACTGTCGGCTCCGTTCCGCCTTCCAAGGCACGACAAAGAGCCGGATCACCCATCATCAACCCGAATGCAGGTGGGCCCCAAGGTGGAGATGCTCGTCTGTCTGTGGGAACTAAGGAGGTGAACGCCCTTCGCTCGCAGCGTTCTTTTGACGACATCAGGCATGGAGGATCACGGCCATCCTCTGGCGCGAGTCTGAGTGCTCACTCGCAACCTAGGTCACGTTCTGTCTCACCTGCACATAGGCCTAATGTCCCGCACAGTGTCGAGAGTGAATCGGATACAGATCCTGAAGGTGAAAATGCTGAAGCACGGACACAGTCGCAGGAACGTTTGGCCCCGGTACCACCACCGAAAGATGCAGACGTGCCTTTTGCTGACGAAGCGGATGCGTCTACCTCTGTGGATAGTGGATCCGAAGATCTGTCGGAGTCGTCTCCAGTGGAGCACATTTCACACTCAACCTTTATTGCTCCTGCCCTCCCCCCAATACGCCTCTCAATGACCTCTCATGATTTTTCGGAACTTTTCAAGTCAGTGGGAGGCTTCCCTTCCCGGATGTCTTTAAGCCAACTGGCAAAAATTTCTGAGGGCGAGGGTGGGGGTATACTCGCACCGCCTCCGACTGCGGCAGCTAAACTGGATGCAGACGTAACACCGACGATTCAAACTCCATTCCTGCCACCAACGACCGAAGAAAGCGAAGATGAAAATGACACTATTAGACACCAAGACGAGCCTGTGGTGCCCGAAGCCACAAACGCCAATCCAGTCAACGACATGTCAGAATCCCACATTGATGATCCTCTTCCCACAGCAAAGCCCTTGAAAGTTAATGGCGTATTCCGTCGTCCAAGCCAGTCCAGCATCTCCAGTTCGTCCCAACCAACTACTCAGCAAAATGCGTCCACCAAGTCAGATGCTGCCAATCTGTCGGACGATGGGCATTCCTCCCTTCATCGATCAGCGAGTACTAGGGCGCGCGTAACCCTGACAGAGCCTGACTCAAAAATGCCAACAGCTTACGAGGAAGATGGGGCTGATATCGTCACTTCCCGACTCCAAGATGTTGTCGCAGATGCGCGGGGTCGCGGTGCGCAGCAGCTCAAGATAGACAGAGCATTCTTGGAGGCTATACTATCGACGATCAAGACGCAGCAAGCGGAGTTCCTGCAGCTCAAGAGCAAGTTTGACGGTGTCAAGGTTTGTCATCATTCACTGAGCCACCCCATCTCTTACCTGTTTCACAGAGGACAAGTAAACAGTACATCGAGGGGCTCACAGTTGCACAGGCCGAGTTTGACCGGGAGCTCAAAGCTCGTAGAGACGCTGAGGCTGAAGTCACACGTCTTCGAGTCCTTCTGTCTGGCCAAGTGGCAAAGCTGACTGCGTTGTCAACCGATAACAAAAAGGAGAAACTACGCCAACAGTTATCGAAGGAACTCCATGAAAACTTATCTGGCCTTGAGCTAGACCTTTCCAATCTTAAAGTTGAGCGTGATATGACTCTAGCCGAAGTTGAAGAACTGGAAGCAACCAGGAGGTATGTGTCTTGTTTCATATTCCAGTATGAATTTTTCTCTGAAACTTGAGCGGCTGTTAGTGCAACTTCAGAAGTCCCTCCTGTGAACCTTGGGCGCTCCCTCACAAAACGCCTTGATAACATCAAGCATCAATATAAACGCGACCTTGTCCCTTTGACCAAGGAAAAGGAGGGACTTCAACGGGAAATAGTGGAGCTCAAGGCGGTACGCGACACCTTCCTAGAGGAAACGACGGTCCTCAACGCTCGCAACGAAGAGCTCGCACAACTAAGTGCTGCTTATTCCCGCCGGATGGAGACGGTTCCTGAAGTGCCGCCTGCAGTCAACGGCTACCACGAGCACTCTAGGGGAGTTTCTTTGGATCATCAACGAGCACAATATCAGCCTCCACCGGTCTCCATCTCTCATTCTATTAGCTCTTCAACTTCATCCACACTACATGACGAGTCCATCGATTTGCGCCTCCCAAAGATGCATAAGCAGGAATCGGACCATACGCCGTCGAGAGGGAAGTTCAGGTGGGGCTCGAAGCCAAAGGAACCAGCTCCTAACGTAATCACTGTGGACAAGAAGGTAGCTCCCTTGCAGCATAATTTCCAGCAATTGAGTATCTTGCGATTTACGCGGTGCGACCATTGTGGAGACAAGATGTGGGGATCGCAACTGCGCTGCACAGGTCTCTCTTTCTTATCCTCTCTGGATTCAACTTGGATTAATGTTACTCCTTCTAGCTTGCCCTACTTCCATACATGTCCGATGCATTGCTCATCTGCAGACTCCATGTGTCCAACAAATCATCAACATACAGCCCGAGTTGCCACCCGCTCCGCTCCGTGCGTTGTTTTTCCTCCTCATATTTCTTCTCCTTGTTAATGCTGGATTTCATCAGCTCCTTCCATGTTCGGGCGTGACCTCACTGAACAAGTCGAAGCAGATGCTCGAGGAGGAGATCGACAGGTACCAGTAATTGTGGAAAAATGCATTCAGGCGGTAGAGGCAATTGGTATGTCTGGTTTGTATGAATGTTTCATCCTCCATTTACCGTCATTTGCCACAGCTCTTGAGTACGAAGGGATTTATCGAAAGACCGGTGGAACTGGCCAGTCCAAAATGATCACTCAGCTGTTTGAGCGCGGAGACTACCTGTCATTTGACCTTCAAGATTCAGATCGCTTTAACGACATCTGCAGTGTAACATCCGTTCTGAAGAACTACTTCCGCTCCTTACCAGTACCGTTGCTCACGTATGACCTTCATGACGAGTTCATGGCCGCCGTACAGCGCAGGGATCAGGCTTCACGGGACCCCGCATTGTTGGACCTCGTAAACAGGCTACCGGACGAGCATTACTATACACTGCGGATGTTAATGCTTCATCTACACCGGTTCGTCTTGTTACTATTATCGTTCTTTCGATGACTTACGAGTCCTTCAAGGGTGTGCGAATTTGCAGATATCAACAAGATGAACGCACGAAACATCGGTGTCGTATTTGGCCGTAAGTGCATGTTCATAAGGCGACAAGCTGTATGATAATCCTCTCCTAGCTACGCTTATGCGCTCTCCTGATCCTGCACAAGAATTCAGCGATATGGCAGGCAAAGCACTCTCCGTTGAGTGGCTAGTGGAGAATGCCCCTCGGATATTCAGTCCTTAGGGTTTGTCACACTGTGCACAACCCTTATTTTATTACTATTCGTTATTTAACTGTTCCTCGTGTTCTTCTCGCATGCGATTTAGGAGCCATGCATAGCAGGCTCCTTCGCAGATGTATCTGTCTCTCATTATCACTTTCCCATTCCTGTATATACAGCGTCTACCTCATCTCCTTTTCTCCATGTTGTTTGCTTATCTCGTTCCTTATACCCGCAATGGTGGATTGGATGTATCTCTTTGCAACAAATATGGCCCACCTTCACTCAATAGAACCGAATGCATATCCAGGAATTTCTATAAACACATACATGATGTAAGTATATAAATCAAACCCATCACACACTCCCAGAGATACTTGCACCATGCGCCTGAAATCCTACAAGAGCTCTCGTGAACGTCGTGATTTCGGCAGTGTGTCAGGTTTGAGAGTGCAAAACAAAAAATGACGCCTGGCTCCGCTGGCCGCACCAGCCACAGCGGCAGCTGTACGTCCCCCAAGTGGAGCGGTGTCTGCACCGCTGCCGCGAACACCCAGAGAGAACATGCGATCGAATACTATGGCCCCAATACGTCAGTTTTCGGTCGCAGAGAAACGTTATTCTTACGCGTCGCAGTAAAGGCCTTAGCACTCGCCTGGCAGGCAGTTTGGGTGAGTGATAGGGGTGGACTGACGCCTTCGAGCATGCGGAGATATCTGAAGACCATGGATGGTTGGGGAGGACCTGAGGTGCAGCATGAGGTCATTGAAGACCTGCAAATGACAAACGACACAAGACTCTCACCGAATCTGAAGACAGCAAAATAAGCTTGCTTCCATTTCTCCTCTAGGAGACGTGCACATGTCGGGGAGTCCGGGCATGTCGAACACTGAGATATCAATGCAGGTCTGAAGATCGAGTCAAGTTGCACTTACACACTGATATTCCTTGGCAACCATCGTAAGACCAAGTTTCAGGACGCGTTCGAGGAACCAGGTGCGCCTTTCAGAAACCTCCTTCAGTCCCTCTATAACATACTGGGGGAAAAGGGTTAAATACCGTTTTTCGAGCTTTAGTAGAGTTTCTGGTGAGAGGGTAGCCATCTCCTCCTCGAGCCAGCCACCTGGATTGTCCAATACGAAGCGGCTAGCCTCGCGATAGAGCTCTTCTTCGTCGAAGAGCTCTGCAATACGCAAAGCCTTGATCGGCTTCCCAGCAGCATGGGTGAGAAGAAAAGTTAGACACTCGCGCTGGAGCGGTGGCACACAGAGCTTGTGTGATATGTTCATAAGACTTTCAACGTTATTCCATGTAATGGTACAATCTAGACTGGAAATATAGATATGTAATTGGTCCGGTTACATTCGAACCTTGAAATGTACAAGGACTCACTGGGGGTATACATATTTAAGAAAATCATGAAACGTGCTGGCCTAAATGATGATGCATGAAAAAATTCATAAGATCTAATACAAACCAAAATACATACGCGTTCTTCTTTGAGGACGATGACTGCATCTGGGCCTTGCGCAAGGCGATTTCGTCGAGGAAATGATCGTTCAACAGATGCACGGTGTGACTGTCCACTTTTATCAATGGTGTCGTCTGACCCCTGCAGTTTTGCAAGACTACTATTCCGGGCGTGAACAACTTTGTCGGGTAAAGGGCTAGAGGCACCCAGTTCAGACCCTGATGTAATCTCATCTTCGCTCTCACTAGTTGGCGCAGGGTCATGCTCGGAGATAAAGTCAAGGGAAGGATCGAGATCAGAGTCCATTGGGGCAAAAGTCATCTCTGTCGAGGTCTCTGCCTTTGCTTTGGACTTGTCGCCTGGGACTGTCGGGGGTTGTGAGATGGTGATGACGCTGGACATGGAAGGTGGTCGTCCAGGACCTGTTTCCGACCAGTTTCCGCTGAGTGCAGCTTCAAAGAAAGGAGATGCAAAGAATAGGACCTCTTTGTGTGCCCTGTAGCGTTAAAAGAGATTATTGGAAGGACATTGAGGATTGTGCAGCAATGCAGACCAGAATGTAGTGCTTTCCACGACGATTTTCACGGTTCCAGGAAAGCGGCTGTTCTTTGTAAAAGTTTCGTCGATCTCTATAGCTTCTTCACCGTCATCGCCCATACTAAGCTCGGAGACAATGTCGTCAGTTTCGCATTCCTGAAGCAGCCAAGGGGGAGAGCCAGAGGACCGAAAGACACCGGATGCAGCGGCGTGAGTTTCTGTTGGGGAACTAAGGGAAGCAGACGGGTTGTTTGTTCCTCTTGAGTTGCGGGCAATGAGGATGTGCGATGGGTTGGTGGTCATTGATCAAGTTCTTTGTATGATGTAGTTTAATAACAGTTACAATTATTATTGTGATATTGTTATTACACATTGTTAATATCAAGGTTCTATAGTGTAGTGGTTATCACTCGAGATTCTGACCATTCACCTTCTCGAAACCCAGGTTCGATCCCTGGTAGGACCTTTGTGTATTATTATTTTTCATAATTACTCTCTTCTCGTTAGTAGACGCTCTGCTCGGGCGTAGGGATGCTCCAAAGCAAGTATAACCTCAAAATCATCAAGTCATTGTATTGTTCAACAACTACTTTAATCGTTTTTGTTTCGTCTCCGCCTTTTCTGCTTTGCGTTTCCGCTTCTTCTCTTTCTCAGCCAATGCAGCCTCCTCTGCTTCCGCCGCATTCTTTCCCAGAGTTTTAAACGTATCCTCGTCACTATCCAAGCCATCATCCTCATCAATAACCTCTATCTCCTTCTGTACCTCGACTTCAGATTCTGTTGGACTTGTCTTCGTTGCCGGTCCGCTTTCGGGTACGTGCGCTGTCGAGAACGGGTCCGGCTGTATAGACCCAAGCAGCGACAACATCTCGTTCGCGACTGTCAATCTTCAACATCCTTAGCATGAAATCTAACAACGGAGCAACTCCATACCCAATAACAGTGAATGTCAAGTACCCTTCCGCATCTCCAAGTCTAGCGCGCGTTAGATGGTGCACCCATTTACCACTCCCTTCACTCTCCGTCTTCTTCGATGTCCCTTCCTCTTCATCCATGTTTGCATCTGGACCGAACTCGGGATCATTTTCCGCTGGTCCGTATTCAAACTCCCATTCTTCTTTCGGGATGTGATGCCGTGGTATTGAGACATTGAACGTTCGGTGGAGGAGCAGCGAGACATGGTCCGGAGAAGACAGGCTGATCTTGCCCACTGTCCAAAGTTAACTGAAGATCATATGGGCAGGAAACTAGACCTACTGAGCTTCATACCGACGTGTGGACTCCATATTGTTGCATCGAACTCAACGGGGCAGATGAGAAAGGGACAATCGGCTTGTATAGTTGCTGTTTTCGATAGGAAATGTAGATTCGAATGCGATAGCACAACACCACGAAGAGCTGGTATATATCTAGCAGGGTATCCATGAAGTCTTTGGATTTTAATTCGTTAAACCAACGCGCTCACCTCATTACCATCGAATCTAACATCTCTTCCACACCTGCTCGTGGGTTACCGGCAAAAGTTGGTGCAATCGATACATTAAGAGAGGTCTTGACAACATGAAATTCGGTGTCGCGCGCCTTGCCCTTGTCCTTCTTCTCTCGCTTCTCCTTTTTAGACTTCTTCGCCGGTTTTTCTACTTCATTGACGGTGCTCGCCTGCTTGCGTTTCTTGGGAGTCTGTTCAGGCATGGTCGCGGTTGGATGGTCAGGCAACGCGCGCCAAATTTTTTGGACATTCTCACGTGACCTACCTATTTCCACCTTTTAACTTACCCCCGTCGTCCAGGTTAAGACCAGCCTCTGGTAGCCACCCATACCCTCTAATGGTGAGTAAACCGCAACAGCTCTTCTTTTTAATGGCTGAAAAAGTATTTAGTCATCTCCAAAAGCTATCGTTCAAATACTAATTACCGGATCCCGCATCTTGGGCAAAGCTTTCTACGAAGCTGGCAGACAGGCAGTAAAAAGTGTGGCTCTTTCAGTCCTTATTTCTTAGGATTTATCTCACACTTTCCTCTGCAGATGCAAAACAGTCACCGCAAGGCGCGCTCGGAGGCGACGCTGCTGGGGTTGGGACGGCCACGTCTGGCTCTGCGACTGACCAATTAACTCGTACACACCGAATGACTTTAGACGAGGCCCAGCTCATTCTTAATGTCAAACGCGAAGATTCTATGGAACAGATTTTGAAGGTTCGTATTTTGGCTGCAGCCACTGTCTTCTGATGATTGACTCTTTCCAGAACTACGAACATCTTTTCAAAGCTAACTCTCCAGCACCTGCACCAGAAAAGCCCGTGAGAGGCAAAGCATTACCACCTTCGAATTCCCACTATCTACAGTCAAAAGTATTCCGTGCACGAGAACGTATAGAAGCAGAACTCAAACAAGGAGAATCGCCCGCAACACCCGATGTAACGACACAAACACCTCCACCGCCACCGCCTGAAGCCCCCGGAGCAGGCAAGAGTTAGTTTGCCATACCAGACCTACGTGGAGAGCGAGATGCACCACATAACTACTATATATCATCGCTTAAACCCTGCACGCACCCCTCATTTATCCCATTTAATATTTTGCAATGTGTGGAACTCTAGATTCTCCCAGTCGTCCGAAATATAGACAGTGTACATCAAGAAGTGAACTAAGACTTAATCTAGTACGGCATACTTCTTCAGATGAGGGGGAATCGCGTCTTCCAGACCCTTAGCCTTGAGCCAAGCTTTGGAAAACAGACGACTCTGGTATCGGTATGCACCATCGCATAGGATGGTTGCAACCTTTGAGCCTGTAAGCATATTGATCAGGTTCAAAGACTCTTCCAAAATTGTAGAGTCATCCATACCTTTACCCAACTTTTCAGCGAGCTCAACAGCGGCAACGACATTGAGAGCGGAGCTGGCACCAAGGTAGAGACCTTCCGTGTGAAGAAGCTCGTAGAGCATCGCAATGGACTTCTCATCTGGAACTGTAAAGGCACCGTCGAGGTCATTTACAAATGTTCCAAGATTCTGTGTGATACGGCCTTGGCCAATACCTGTATTTTCAACCAGCTCAGCGACTTTTGAAAGAGGTAGAAAAAAGTCTGCCCACCCTCAGTAATTGAACCTCCGCTGCGCTCAGCTAGCTTTCCTCCGCTCTGGACATAGCTTGTCAAGACACTGCCTGGCGGATCGGCAAGCCAGACCTGGGTCTTGCCATGGCTTTTCTCCTTGAGATATCTGCCGATACCAGCCAACGTCCCGCCGGTGCCAGTCGCACATATGAACCCATCGAGATCTCCTTGGGTCTGCTCCCAAATCTCGGGCCCTGTAGAGGTATAATGCGCATTCGCATTGGCAGTGTTGTCAAATTGGTCTGTCCAGATAGCGTTTTCAAGTGTTAAAGCATAGTCCCGAGCTTGGTGGTTGTAATTTGCCGGATTGTCGTACGCAACAGCAGGAACTGGGCGAACATCCGCACCCAACATGCGAAGGAGATCAATTTTCTCTTGACTCTATAAATGTCTATTTATTAGCTACTGGGCCTTACTGCATTGGAATATCACAGCTTACTTGGGTGTTAGGCATGTAGATCACACAGTTGTAACCTCTGGCCCGGCAGACATGGGCCAGTCCAATGCCAGTATTTCCTGCGGTACCTTCGACGACGGTTCCTCCAGGTTTGATTCTACGAGTTTATTCAGAATTAAGCAACCCTGGATATAAATTGAATTAACTCACAAACCCTTCTGCTCTGCATTACGAACCACGCCGAGAGCCGCACGATCCTTGACGCTGCCACCTGGGTTCTGGAATTCAGCTTTGCCGTATATTTTGCATCCAGTTCGTTCAGATAACCCTTTCAAGTAAATCTAATCGTAGAGCATTAGCATTTCTCTTTTTCAAGTTCTACATAGGTGATCCTACCAAAGGGGTATTGCCAACAGCCTCGGTGAAGCCATTAACAGTCGAAGCAGTAGAGAACCCAGAGAAACCCCTCCGTTTCGCAGCTAAACGGAGGCCTGAAAACATGGTGGACGGGTACAAACAAAAAATATCGGGAACTTGTCGCTAACCATGATCATGGTAAGCAGTGAGCACGACATCAACTTATATAAGCTTCATGTAAAATTCTCTTGCGGCATTGGCAATGGAAGCAAGACCATATCCGATTAAAATGGGTACCAAGCACCCCGTATGACCTGGTATTGAATATAGGTATGAGGCAAGAACGGGGACAATATAAGTCATAAGGCTGGGGGGAGACGTGTAGACAATTCTGTACGTTGCAGGTATTCGTGCGTGGCCATGAGTATATATAATAGAAGCGGGGAGTGCATAAGTAAGAGGGTATGTTGAGGCAAATAAGAAAGTTCGTTTCGCAGGACACAGAGATTCCGAAAGAAATAGGAAGTACAGTCAGAGGTGATGATGGATGTCGAGTCAATCACTGTTGACGTTTCTTGACGTTTTGCGACAGCCATTGAAGGCCTTCAAATAGACCCTCTCCTGTCGTAGCGCAACTGATAACGAAGAGGGGTTAATGGCAATCTCAAGGTTACAAATGGGGGGACTGACCTAGGATGAACATACCACGAACGATCACGCATCTTATGGAGACCGAGTTTCTCCGTCACCTCGGCAGGCGACATGGCTGATGCAAAGTCAGAAACGACAAGCTACAGAAGCAATGGCTACCCACCTCCCGGGAGATCCTGCTTATTTGCGAAGACCAGCAGTAAACATTCTTTCATTTCTCTGTCGCTCAAAATCTTCTGCAACTCAGTTCTTGCTTCGTCAATACGGTCCCTGTCCTGGCTATCAATGACAAAGACGAGGCCTTGGGTACCAGTGTAGTAATGTCTCCAAAGTGGGCGAATTTTGTCCTGTCCTCCGACATCCCACACGTTGAATTTCACGTTCTTGTAAGTCACAGTTTCCACATTGAAGCCAACTGGGGACAATTGTCAGGTTTTCGGATTTATGAGAGTGGAACGAAGGGAGTTCAGACCTGTTGGAATAGTTGTGACAGATTGATTTAACTTGAGCTTATAGAGGATTGCTACACGAGACCATGTCAATGGAAGCTTAGCTCGACCACACTGGCATCGACTTACTCGTCTTTCCAGCTGCATCCAAGCCCAACATCAATAAACGCATCTCCTTGTTTCCAAAAATCTTCCCTAAAATTGTGTTAAATGTGTATGTTGGCAGATGAGCAGAGCGTACCCAGGGCTTTTGAAAGATTAGCTCCCATGATGATGTTGAAGATAAAGAACGACTGTGAGATGGAATAAGTGGAAGAAGGAGTGTGATAGTTGCTGAAAAGCGCTAACGGCGGTGGAAGTCGAAAGAAACTGTAAACAAGCGTGTCACAGCTGGTCACGTTGGTGAGTGCAATTAATTACATAAACCTGCTATAACTTTTTAACTTCCCTTCATGCTCTCCTCACGACTCACACCTGCCTTTCCACTCCGTCGCTTCATTTCTACTGGAGAAAGCTTGCTTGTAAAAAGATACACTGACCCGAGTCGTATCGGCCAGCAACATATAGTTCGAACTCTCGATCGAAACCGTCTTAAGCGCGAAGATTTCGTAGACCTCACTCGCAAGGACTTTTCTTTCGAAAAGCGCGTCCGTATCGCTGTAAAATTAAAAAATGGCAATTTACTACCAGGTTATGTCCAATTCGAAGGCAGAGACAGATTTCCTCCAGGAACCAAAGGCTTTTTCTACTATTATTACGAGCCAATGGGTCCAATCCTCCAGAATGGTGTGCGGTTTCGTATAACACAAAGTCCTGATCCAGGCTCTTTCCAATCGGGCCGCGACCTCATCAGGTCGTCCAATCGGGCACCTTGGACCCTCAATATCCGCGCCCTGTCTATCGCACAAATAGGACGCTTTATGCCACTGAGGGAACTGGCTATTCAAGATGATTTCCTTCAATTGGAGGACTTTGAAAAAACAGGGCTTCCGAGCACGCCGAAAGTTAGGACAATTTCTACGTTAGACCGAAAGCTTCTTAAACCGTCCGACTGCCTACATATTTCGGGCAGGCGGGAACCGGAATTTCGCCGACATGACCCTCCACACACACTCTCTCGCATCTTCTACGGATCCGCCGTATTTCCTCCGAAGACCACAGGATTCCTCTATTTTCACCACGATGAACGCCTTCCCATCCTCACAGGAAAACTTCGATTCAGGCTTGTTCCGTCTGGCAACCCCGAGCACTTTGACCAGGGCAAAGACCTTCAAAGTCTTCGCGGAGAGCCATGGAATATGCATGCTTTCCAGATTGCCGATCAATGGAAAGACTCACTAGGCCTGAACGAACAACTGTTCAAGGACGGTCAGGTGGACTTTGCAAAAGCAGTGTTCGAGATAGTCAGAAGGATACCAAACGGAGGTCTCCAAAAATCTACGAAGAGTCAGGCATTGTATTATTTGGAACAGCCATTTGTCGTCGATCGGTCTAAAAAACACACCAAACTTGCCCTTGTCACGCCTGAAAGGCTTGAACGGATAAAAGTCACAGGGCTGTTCCCAGACATGGTCTCTAAGCGTAAATCGTCTGGTAGGTGTTTGATTGGCCTTTCGTCAGGATTCAAGGCTCAACTCCCGTTCTTGCTTCCTTTCTTTTCCAGGCCGTGTCGTTGTGCGTTTTGAAAAGATAGGAGACTCTCAAGACCCGAAGAAATTCGCCGTTCATGCACGCGTCTTGAAGTTCATTGATCCAATCTCACCTGCTAAGCCTGGGGCACGGGTCGGCGAAATAATCACCACTGCTGACGGGCTCAATATCCAACTGCTGAAAATGAACGACGGTAGCAGCGATACCAGAGGATACCAAGGTCTCAAGTGTCTTCCCCGTTTTCCGCATATAGAGCCGAATTTGTACGTTCCTTCTCACTGGTTGGTTTCCTGTTGTAGCTCTAATTTTTCTTTTTCTTAGGGATGTATTCGAAGATGGAAAAACAACGCAACCAAAGACAAAGAGTGCAGAACAAATACAAGGCGAAAACGTATCAGGCGAAAACGTACCAGGTGAAAACGTACCAGGTGAAACACCGCTGAAGGAATAGTCCTATACGACACGATACTCTTGGAATCTGAATAATTAGTCAAAGTTACATTACTACATTAATACATTAATACAAGCTCTACTTACTGGAGCAGAACATAATGTAATTCTACCATTGGGGCGCTTGCACGCATATTGTCTGGTCGTTCTTGTGTTCGATCACAATGTGGCTTCTGTGTGCAATGAATACTTGCTTTTATTGGCAATACTATACATGTAAATACAAAACTTCAAAGCAGACAGCAAATAGCAACTAATGGTATTACAATGAAGGAGAGTTAGTCATCATATTGTGTGAGCTGTCAAAGTATGTCAGTCAGTTTCCATTATTACTCCAAGGTGCTACTCACATCGAGCGTCAGCGTCCGCGAGCTGTTAACATCCTGGTCGCGATAAATTCCTACAAGCGAATTCCCCCGCTCATAGAGGGAACCCTTCAAACTGATAACAATAAACTGAAAACTGTCCGAGGCATGGGAACGAATATAGTTGGCTATCTTGGCGACATTCGTGTTGTCTAGCGCGGCATCCACTTCGTCCAATACAAAGAACGGCGCAGGCTGATAACTGTGGAGGCATGGGATGAGTAGCCGCCTCTCCGTACCTACAATCCGCCTCACCTATGGATAGCAAAGAGTAACGCAAGTGCAGCCACGGTTTTTTCACCGCCAGATAGCTGTTCCATGTCTCTAAACCGTTTCATTGGAGGCATGGCATGATACTTGATGCCTCCGGTATACGGTTCCTTATTATAACCTCAGTTAATGCAACTCCGATCTACAGAAGGAGCACTCACCTCACTGTCCTCCAAACTTAGGTATGCTACGCCTCCCATGGGTGACGCCTTGCCCTTTGTAAGATCCTTGTATACCTGGTCAATGCGATCCGAAATATGATTATAAGCCTTGTTAAAGAGTTCGCATCTATAAAGTAAGTCGGTAAGTTATCCAAGGACAAAAGCCTGCGATAGTGAACGCGCCTTCGGCGTTTGACATCCTGAAATTCATCACGAGCTGTCTTGGATTCCTTTCTTGCCTTGTCAGCCTCCCGTTCCGTATCGGCTAATTTAGCTTCGACATCCTCCAACCTAAGAATAAAACAGGTTTAGTTGCTACTATGAACTCACGTGTGGCACGGCAGAAATTGGTCTCTAACCTTTCAATTGCTTTGAGATTGGGCGCCATGCGCTCAATTTCTGCATTAAGTCTTGCAACCTCCTTATCGAATTCCTCCATGGATCCATTCGCCCTCACATCATCATCGAGACTTTCGAAATCAACTTCAATCCCATAGTCTTGAACATATTTGACGCGTTGTGTTCCATCCTCTTCCTCATCAACGTCCATAGCAACTTCATCGCGGAGATTCTAGGCAAGAGTATATTAGTCAGATATAAGGGAGGCAAAAGTTAGCAAACCTCTTCCATCGGCACGTTCTTGAGATTTCCTTGCAATAATGGAAGCTCTATCTCCTCGAGGCGACATTTTCTATAGATCGCAGACCTTTCGAGCGCAAGTTTTTCGATCTCGTCATTCTGTAGGCAGGATTTAGTAATGTTACAGTTTGAAAGCAAAATCAGAGACAAACATACCCATGTCGCGATCTCTTTCAAAGCAAGATCCAGAACTTTTGCAGCACGGAGGGTCGCCTTCTTTACTGCCTCAACGTTCTTATTCTTTTCCTCCAATGTCTCTTGAATGCCTGCGAGTTCTTGACGCAGTTCTTCGATCGCCCCCTCTGCAGCCACTATCTCTTCCTTCATCTTATTCTTCTGCACACCAAACTTCGCAAGGTTTGCCTCCTCCGTATCCAAAGCCGTTTTGAGACTTGATAGGCGCTCCAGAGCGGCCTTCAAACCGTCTCCTTCAAATGCAAGCCTAGGAAAATCAATGGCATCATAAAGAGGGAGGAAATGAAAATGTGACTAACTGGTGTCCCAACCGCGCAATTTGCGCCTCAAATTGTAACCTTGCCTTGCTCTCTTCCTGAGCCACCTTGAGCTGGCGTTCCTCATACTCCCTTATATTTGCCACGCCAATCTTTCTGCAAAAGGTCTTGAAAATTCCATCTTCTGCAGCATTGACAGTGGCCGCCAATTCTTCAATCGTGGCGACATGAGCAGCATGAATCTTTTTGATCTGTAGAGCACCCGAGTCAGTAAATTCGTTCTATCCACAACCAGGATACAGGCCTTGGTTAGCTCTGGAGTATTCTGTTTAATCTCTTTGTCAACATGTTTAAGCTCGTCTTTCAATCCTGTAATACGAAGTCGACAAGCCGTCTGGGTCCATCAGTATGCAATGCCCATACCCATCAAAAAAAGAAAGCGACAAACCAAATCGTCTCTTGCTACAGTGAGTGCAGATTCTATGCGTGAAATCTCGGCAATGAGATTCTCATCTGTCTGGCCACGCGGCTTTTGCTTGGCCAACTCGCGAAGCTGTGCTTTTAGATTATCGCGAACACGCATTAACCCTAAACAAAAAATAAGTCAGGCATGCCAGACAAAGGAAAGGATGGCAGCACCTTGAATATCCTTCTCGTCCCATTTTTTATTGTTGCTATGTGTACTGCGGCCACCTGTGATAAGGCCGCTCTTATGTATAACGGTGCCCTCCAAGGTGACGGCTGGCAGAATGATTAGCGGTAAAATTGTAAAATAAGTAACAAGAAACTACCTTTAACTTCTTGTCCCTTCTCGTAACAGACATAGCGAGCAATTTCCATCGTGTCGCAGACAATCGCACTCCCACATGCGTGATGAATTGCCCGCTCCACTGCCCCTTCGCTGACAATGACATCTACTGCCAATCGCGCACCTTTTGCAAAGGAACGAAATTTGTCGTTGATGGGCTTCACTTGAATCGTGTCCAGGGGAATGAATGTCGCCTGGCCAGCACGTTGATTACGCATGTACTACATTTTGGTCAGAGCTGTTAATCAACAAACTGACAAAACATACCTCAATGCAATCAATAGCAGTCTTCTCTTCGTCGACAACAATTGCATCAATGTTTCGCCCAAGAACGACTGACATTGCGGTCTCATATTTCCTCGCGATGGGTTTGCAAAGATCGACGACGCGCCCGCGAACACCTGAGCCAAAATCAGCTTGAGTTGTAACATATACAATAAAAAACGCTACCAGGAAAGATACGTTGCAGGTTAGCCAGAGTCTCTTTTAATCGCACCTCACGCTCCGACTCATTCTTGTCTACGCCGGCCTGCAAAAGTTGTTGATACACACTCTGTAGCTTCTCGTCTGCTTCGGCCTCGAGTTTCCTGTACATTTTAGTAGATTAGCATTGGTGGCTCTATTTAAACAATCAACCACCTTACGAGATACGCGTCTTTTCTGATTGCTGATTGTTCAACTCTTGTCGTGTTTTAGCTAGGTCACTTTGGAGTGCCGAAATTTTTTCTTCCAACTAAATGGTTTTGTTCATAAATCGAGAATATAGGCAGATATCAGAAATCTCACCTGAGTTTTTTTCTCACTTTGTGCGTTCAAGTCTTCCATGCGTGCGTTCTTCTTGTCACTCAGCACCTTTTCCCGCTCCAGCAGCTGGGTCAGCGTGCGACCAGCCGCCTTTTCTTCTCGAGTAAGTCTTTCAAGGGATTGTCGCTCGTCGATTGCCAGTAGGTTAGCAGATGTTTTCCTGTTCAGCCGCATGGCACTGGTTAAACGGCGTGACGTCGATTAAAAATCAGGCCTCACAGTTTACGATACTCTTCGAGACTCTCTTCACTAAGCGCCATATTGGACTGTGCAGCCTTGCGCCGTTGTTCCTCTGATAATGTGTCGTCGAAGATCAGTATTGGACAACGAATGGGAGATCAAGAGCACCTTGAGCAACGTCTGCCGCCTTTTTGACGCTTGCCAGCTCCTTCTCCAGGGATTCTACTCGGTCACGCAGTTTTTGCTCATTCCTCGCTACATCCTCTCTCGTCTTCGTCGCATTATTAATCTTACGCGTGCTGTGCGTAATTTGTGCTTCAATAGCAACTAAATCAGGTCGCTGCAAAATTGTGAAAAAATGAATGAAAGGGAAAGAAAAGCTGACCCGTACTTTCGCTTCCAGGGCTTTGTCGGCCTTTTTGATGTTCTTCTCTTTCTGCAATACGGAAGATCGCACCTTCGCCTGCTCTGCTCGAGCAGCCTCCAGCGCCTTGTCGTGGACAGACTGTTCCTCCCGAAGGCCTGCTAGTTCTTTATTTTTGCCTACGATTTTCCCGGAGTTCTCTTCGATGGACTCTTCGATTTGGAATAATTTGAAAAGGTTACGCCGAAGAATCAGGTCATCCTGTGAGACTGTCAACTTATACAAGACTGGGAAAATGCTGAAAATGAACCTTTTCAGCGCACAAGCTCTCAAAACGCTCTGCCTCCCCTTTTTGCTCCTTGTACTGCTTGATCTCACCAGCAATTCCTCGTCGCTTGGTGAAATTGAATGTTGCATTTTCGGTGGCCCGCTCCTGAGCTTCTTTAGCTTTCTCATACTCGTCTGCAAGCTCTAACGACCCGCTAATCTGGTCAATAAGACGCGAAAGCGCGATTGGCGATTGCGAGGCGACCTGTTCGACATCTCCCTGGAATACAAGAAAGTTCTTTGCCTTGACGAGAATGTTGTGGCTTATTAGAGCAGCATTATAGCTTGAATATGTTACGACTTTGCCATTGAGTTTATACTCAGAAGCGCCAACGGTTGATATTCTAAGAAGAGGTGAGTTGTTGTCAACGGACGGTCAAGGCACATACGTCCGCTGGAAATGCCATTCCTTGCCTGCTGAATCCCGATAAACCGCAAGCACCCAAGCTTTCTTGGCCGTTCCTTCCCCTTCCCCTTCTCCATCGTCGTCCTCTTGTTCAGCAACCGCCTCTGATCCTTCTTCGTCTTCGTTTGCTCTGGCCAGTCTTCTGCCGCGATATACAAGGTCTTTTAATTGCGAACTTCTTAATTGCGCACTCTTGACTCCAAGTACAAAAGAGATAGCGTCCATAAGATTTGATTTGCCTGCGCCATTTGGGCCGATTATTGAGGTGAAGTTGGTAAACGGTCCGATTGTCTGGTGCCCACTAGAAGCCAATAAGAATAAAAGAATAAAAATTGTTCTAACTACTTGCCGGTATGATTTAAAGTCGCAGAGCTCTATGCGCTCGAGTGGCATGAGTGAAACGAATAAGCGTCGCGTTAGAGTTGCAACGCGTACATGTGATGGAGGTTTAGGGTGGGAAATCACGTGACTGTCGCGAATATCGTACGAGCGGCAAAATAGAAAATGCCAGTCAAGTGTCAGGCAACTCTCTTTGCACTCAGCAACAACCATGGCCCTCACAAAATGGCTCCTCCTCCTCCTCACTCATCCCAATGAGTTCCGAAGTCTCGTTCAGTTTTATTTTTTCCATGAACAGAAACGTGATATCACCTCCATGAAGGAGCATGCGACATCTGGCTGGGACAGAGAATCCATGCGTACATGTTGGGGTTTCCTTGACCTGACCAGTCGAAGTTTTTCCGCAGTTATCAAGGAGTTGGACGGTGACTTGGCTCGGACTGTAAGAAACTTCAGCTTGACTGCTCGTAACCCAGTATTGACAGCAAACTAAAAGATTTGCATGTTCTATTTGGTACTTCGTGGCCTCGACACCATTGAAGACGATATGACCATTCCTGACGAGGTCAAACAACCCATTCTTCGTTCCTTCCACAAACATACCGTAACCCCTGGTTGGAAATACGATGGCTGTGGGCCAAATGAAAAGGACAGGCAACTCCTTGTCGAATATGACACCGTGGTAGAAGAAGTTAACCGCCTTGACTCCTCGTATGTGCTTCATATCTACCGTTTACTCGTCTCATTCAAGTCTTCCAGATACCGTGATGTCATCGTCGACATTGCAGAAAAAATGGCAACAGGAATGGCCGACTATGCCCATAAGGCTGCCACAACTGGCTCCATATATATTGAAACCGTTTCCGAATACGACCTCTACTGCCACTACGTTGCTGGTCTCGTCGGAGAAGGCTTGTCTGGCATCTTCTCCGCTTCCGGCAAAGAAGCCCCCTGGATCAAGGATCAGCTTGAGTTATCCAACTCCATGGGGCTTTTGCTTCAAAAAACCAATATCATTCGAGACTACCGCGAAGACGTCGACGAGAAACGACACTTCTGGCCTAGGGAGATTTGGGGGCGCAAGGAGTACGGTTTCTCCGAGATGAAGGACATGTATGCACCCCATGCACGCGAACGCGCAATGTGGGTACAGAGCAGTATGATTGTCGACGCGTTACGACACACAGTGGACGCGTTGGACTATCTCAGCCTTCTGAAAAACCAAAGTGTGTTCAACTTTTGCGCGATTCCCGCTACCATGGCGATCGCTACGTTGGAGCTTTGCTTCATGAACCCGGCTATGTTTGACCGAAATATCAAAATTCGCAAGGCAGAGGCAGCACAGGTACGTAGGCTCTATTCACAAGGTGTTCGCTAGACAATTAACGGTCTTGCCAGCTTATCATGCGTTCAACTAACCCTCGCGAAGTCTCACTCATCTTTGTCGAATATGCTCGCAAGATTCATGCGAAAGCGGTCACCACCGACCCCAACTACCTGCGGATTTCTGTCGCGTGCGGCAAGGTTCGTGCCCTACTGTCTTCGCGTATGCTGTCACTGACCCTGTTCTAGATTGAACAATGGCGTGAACACCACTACCCATCTAATGTTGAACTCTCTGCAAAAGGCGTTACGTATAACATTCTCGATGCACGCACCAACATTATCCGTGCAGAACAAGCTCGCGATCTTGAGCTCACCAAGAAGAGACGCTTGGAGGAGATCCGCAACAACATTGGTTCCCCCAACGGAACACAATCACACCCGCCTCAACTAACTGCGATGGAAATTGGTCTTTATATAGCTGGGCTCATTGGGCTTATGCTTGCCCTCGCTGGTGGGATCGTTTGGGTGATTATAAATAACTTCGCCGAGTAATAGAAACTTGACGACCATTGGATGGACTTTTTTTCGGATTTCATTTAGTTAACCCTACTTATATGTGTTGTATATGCTTATCTACATGGCTCTCTCGTCGTGCGTTGGAATCTACTTAAGTAGTTATATATTATATCTTATTCTAAAGGTCTGTAAAGACAAGAAAAACCGCATACGTAGCCAAAAGAGTCAGAAATTATTATACTTGGCCCGAAAATTACGAGTGTGGTTCACTCAATACCCCCTGAATGTGTTGTACCCACGTCGCCTGTGCTCCAGGCTCCCCAAATACATATGATACGCCAGATCCCTTGTCATTCTGATAAAATGCTGTCAATCACCTCAAACGTGCAGAATTTCCAAGAAGCCCACTTACAGTGAGTAAAATGAGGCCGTCTTCACCCCTCTTCTCCACGCCCTTGACTATTGTCGCCATCCCCGCTGCGCTGCTCCCATTGAATAATGCATAGTCTGCCTTAACGATGGGCACGCTCTTGCCCACACTCACACACAACACGCGCCTATTTGTGAGGATCAGCACTCTTTCCTTCAGTTTTGGTTTCTTGGCCCTCAAAGAGCCCGATAACAGGCGTGGAAGGAGTCGCACTAGCCCGCCCGGCGTACTAGGTTCCGGTACTAAAGGCGTGCAAAGCGTAATTGTTTCCTTGGGCTGCAAGAGCAGCGCAAATTCAACATCACGGGGTGGCGGCGTAGCTGTCTCTGGTGGTGTAGCACTTCCTACTGGTGACGGAGATTCAGGTGGAGGAGCGACTGCCTCGATAGGCGTAGAAACAGGCACGGGTGGCACCGACGTCAATCCAGTGCCAGTCTCGTTCGCGCCAACTCCGGTCTCAACAATGTCGACATTCACAGGTTGTTCCAGCGCGATCTCCGCCTTTTGTTCCACAACATCAGTTGGGGCGTCGAATGGCAACTCTCCATCAACCACGCCTGCCGCTCTGGGGAAGGTATATTCGCCAACCCTTGGCGCTTCGCTTGATACCCCATTTTCAGCGGCTCCCAAGCCATTCCCATTCGTGTGCCTCAGGCCGGGTAAGTAGGCCATAATCTTGGCATCCTTATCCCACCCCATCTCATCATCCTCATCCTCATCTACTCTCCTCTCCTCCCTCAATTGGGCACTCAGTTCTGCGTCGCTCTGCATGGGGCTGACAGGTTCGGGCGGCTGCTTGAGCCCGCTCTCTAGGGGTGGATGTGAATCATCCCATACCCTAGCCCAGTCTACGCCCGAGAAAAAGCTATGCGCTTTCAACGCAGCCATATCCTTCCCCTCCTTGCCAGAGCCCAGTCGCTCCTCGGGATCAACAACCAAAAGGTTACGAACGAGATCAGCAGCGTCGGCATCAAAGCCATCGGGAAGAGTATAATCAAGAGCTTTGATGAGTCGCCAAGTAAGTAAAGGGGAGGGACCATTAAAAGCAAATGTGCCGGTATGCATTTCGAAAAGGACACAGCCTAGCGCCCATAGATCTGAAGAGGGTGACGTTTGAGTGCTGGCTAGAAGCTCAGGGGAGTAGTACTGCGGAGTGCCAACAAAAGAGTTTGAGCGGCGCAGGGTAGGGTCTTGGTTAGTGCTGTCCTGAGAGGAGAGAACTTTGGCAGTACCAAAGTCAGCAAGGGCGAGACGGAAGCGTGCATCTAGGAGGAGGTTCTCTGGTTTGATGTCGCGGTGCATGACACCCATTGAGTGGATGTAGGCAAGTGCGTCTATGAGCTGGGCGATATAGTAGCATGTACATTGCAGGGAGAGTGAGCCATAACGTGAGATTAAGGCGCGAAGGTCACCGTTGGGTAAATAATCGAGGACGAAATCTGAGATTGTTAGCAAGAGGTGGTTGGTGTTGGTGAAACTACTTACAGAGAGACCAAGCATCGGAAAAGGTTGAATGGAGACCTACAATACCTGGATGAGTCGTGCCCAATACGACAAGAGCCTCCTTTTCAGCATAAGCAGTTTTGTGCTGATTGTGGCGTTGTAAATGAGCCTTGTCAAGGACCTTGATGGCATAGGTTTTTCCAGACTTTTTTCCGTGGGCTTGGATGACAGTAGAGTAAGAGCCATGGCCTAGAATGTCGCCAAAGTCAAAGTCATGAGGGGATATGAACCTTGGTTTTGTTAGAGGAGGGTGAGTTTGGGAGTAGGATTGCTCGACGCGTTGGATGTAAGCTGGTATGTGGCGAACATTGTCAGAGGCTGAACGAGGGGCAGCCCATTGACGAGGTGGACGTTGAGGACGTTGGTCAGTTAGGTCGCTAGTGGAAGAAGAGGAGGAGGAAGAAGAGATGACCGAAGTATTGCGGCTAATCTCAGCCAAGGAGGTCGCAGGGAACATGAAGAGTCGTGGTCACGTGGTTCACTTTCATGTCAACCACACCGACAGACTACAACACTGCCCTCTTCCGCCGTCTCTCATGGGAAGGCACCGTTCCCCTTGAAATTCGCGTAGATCCAAAGGAGCTGCCTGCAAACTCGGATCGTGGGCTCGAATGCTACTATATCCAGGCCCCGCGCGTCTCTTATCTCCCTCTTCTCATGCCTGAAATTCGCAGATTCCTCATGGACGTTGTCTTTGACGATGCCGCTGCAAAGGTGCTCAAGGAAGAGGACTGGTGGTTTGAAAGTGCTGAGGGAATCCTTCTCAAATGGTATCGATGCCTCCTTGACAACTGTGCTGTCCCCTCAACTCTTTACTCAGGCACTGGCCAGTCGGCCTCATCTACGATAATCACTCCATCTCAATGTCCGTCCGCCCTTCCAACCCGCAGTTTACACCAATGCGTCTCGTCCTCCATCTCGCGTCCCCTCCCACTGAGAAACTCCTAGCTTCTCCAAGCGCAGACGCATGCAAGCTCGCTTTCATGGGTCAGCTCAAAGAGGCCGATTTCATTCGTTGGGGCAACACAAAACGCATGACCGGCCTCAGAAAGGCCGACCAAGATGGCTTATGGGAAGGCATTCGAGATCGTAAGTCTCGTCATCTTCTTTCTCGTCCATAATTCATCATACCATTCCCTAGACAACTTTGACAACTACTGGCGCGTAGCTTCAAAGGTCACTCCCACCGCTGGCCCCACTCGCTCTCAGTCTCCCGTCCCCTCTGCCACAATATCTCTACATAATCGCCCTCCTTCTGCCGACTCTACCGCCCCTTCAGAAAGAGACGGTGCTTATAGTGTCCGGAGTGTTCCTGTAAGAATATATCTTCCAGATGGTCCCGTTCTTCAGGATCTTGTCCCTCCATTACTGGAAGACGGTCAGTATCATATCCCTTTATACCAATCCATTCTTACGTTCTCCGACAGGCTCCCCTAATACACTCGCACGCTTCCTCACCGCTCACATACCTCTCCTTTTCCCACCCCGCTCACGCCCATCCACTCCTAGTGGCGATCAGCATACCGCAGCTCTATACAATCCTGAATTGGCGTATGCATTGATACAGGGAGTGCGGTCGCCACCTGAAGCGGAGATGGCTTGGCTTGGCGCGTGTATGGCAGGAGCCGATGGTTGGCTGAATGTTTGCATTGGGATTAATTCTAGTTAGTGGTAGCAGCAGCTAGTAGTCTTATAAAGTATACCCGAGGCTGTTGTGGTTATTTAATTTGAATAATTTGTGTGCACGTGTTAAGCGTTGTTCCAGTACCATCACAATGTCGTCGACTTGTGTCGCGGTACGTACGCGTTGTCGGCGTCGTTGCTCATCACATCCTCACCTGCACTTCACAGCACCATGACTGGTTCACTGCCCTACTTACCTTTGGCCTTTGTTGTGGTCTTGTCATCTCATACTTGCCTCAGGTACGCCACCAACTTCAACTGCACCTCAGTTTCATTCAATGACTTTCAGCACTTCCGCATAATCAACCAAGGCTCCTCCGAAGGTTTTAGCCCATGGTTTCTGCTCCTGGGTAGTACCTCCTCTGCTGCTGGCTTTCTTAACATGTATGTCTGCTACTATTACCCCACATTTCATTTCAACTTACCCCTACCCCACTAGGATCACAATGCAGTGGCGCATCGTGAGGTGTTGTCCAGTCTTTGTGAGCATTATTGTCCCTGTTTCATTATCCAAACTACATGACATCGCGCTTTCTAGTCCTTGAGCAGCTGCCTCGAGATGACTGCTGGGATCATTCAGCTTGGCTTGCAGTGGGGAATGTTCAACCTCATGTAAGTCTCTACTAAGCATCTGAACTCTTGAGTCTAACCTGCCCCAGCTTTGTACTATACATGATGTATTATCCCCCTCACCTCAAGTACACCGCCATTCCGGCGCCTGTCAACTCTGGCGACCTCACCAAGCCAAGATCTAGTCGCGACCGAAGTCCCGAATGGCGTCTGTCCATTCTACTAGCTTGGTTTGTCGTGATACATATGTGCGTCCAGCCATCCTTGCTCCGATCTTTAATCTTCACGTATATACATACATAGGGTATTCTCCACATTGACAACCTTCGCCCTCCTCTTCACCGTCCCTATCCCCTCTTCCCCTTCTATACCCCTTCCGACCGTGGTGGATCGTTGGGCAACATTCCTCGGCGTCTCAAGCGCTCTGTTGGCCGCAATCCAATACGCTCCGCAGATCATACACACCTACAAAGCTGGTATCGTCGGAGCATTGAGCATCCCAATGATGTGCATTCAAAGCCCTGGTGCAGTCCTGATGGTGCTTAGTATCGCATTACGGTGTGTAGTCTCCTCCCATCCGTATCCGTTTGTCTCATGCTTCGATTTAGGCCTGGGACGAACTGGACGAGTACGCAGGTTCACAACACACTCTCCTCAATTAGCACTAACGTTCCTTGCAGGTTGGATAACATTTGCCGTCGCGGGAATCATGCAATCTTCTCTCCTTATCATGTGCATCGTTTTCCACTTCAAGCAGAAGAGGCTTGGTCTTGATGAATACGGGAATCCTCTTCCTGGAACAACGGCTCATGAAGTCACAGGCGACATGATTACTGAGGAGACACCGTTGTTGGACGGGTCACGATAGTGGTCAGATACCAGATGCTTTTCTGATTATCTCTTAACTTGGGGATTTAAATTTGTGGATACCATACTATGCTATAATACTACAGGAACTGACATCTGTCGTCTTCGTTTACCGAGCCCCTTTTCAAGGTCCACTGAGGCTGCCTCGAGTCGATGGTTCGAGTATCTGCCGACGAATTACCGCGTAGATTGCACAGAAACATTGAGCTTTTTTTGGCAATGTCTTTGCCCAGGCTTGTGCCTTTTTGACCCCAAGATGACGGTCAATGCCACATGGACTGCTGCTTTTAATGAAGTGAGTCTGCTATAAAAGGCTTGCTAATTTGGCGTGGGTGAAAAAGTATTCTTATCAAGTTATGCTGCATCGTAAGCGTAGTTTCAGGCTTGGAGCTCAAGCGCAACTTGAAGCACGGATGGTATAACAACAGAACGTTTACATGGAATTATTCAAGGAGATCGTCAAAATTATTCCCCTTCTAATTCCCATTTCTATTGAATTATCCCAAGAGGGAGCTATACGGAGTAGCTCCTGGGAAGAATGAAGTCGGAATCGCTGTCGGGATAGAGATCGACGTGGTAATACCCAGGCCAGCCGTCAGCTGACCTGGCATTGTGCTGACAGTGGAGGCGATGGTTCCAGATCTATGAGGCGTCAGGTCGTTTTACCAGGGAAAACAGAACAATGGAAACTTACACAGAAGTGAGCGTCGTGCTTGTGGTGTATGCCGTATAGTCGCTTCCAGTATTCAAGCAATAGCCTGATCCATAAGCGTTCTCGCAGAGCTAGATCCATATATTAGAACAGATTGGATGGTTTGACAGTCAGTGGACATACGTAATAAATGTAGTCTCCGGACTAGAAGTGGTGGATCCAGTCAGTCACTCAGCATTGCGAAATAATCACCAGTGCTCACCTCAGTCCACAAAGAGATATCCGTCAAGGTAATATCAGTGCATGGGTTTCCGCTGGGACAGATGACTCGAATTGGTGGCCTTTCCTCTCCATTGGAAGTAGTGCCCTTCCAATTCTAGAAAACAGTAGCGCTCAGTAGGAGGTCTTTCATTTTACAATAAAGCACACCTCAAACACCAGATTGTCGTAGGTGACTCCATTACCAGCGACAGTAGTTTCAGACGACCAGTATGAGTCCAAGTCCAGCATATAAGCATTGCCGTGACCAATGAAGTTCTTGAAGGAGCAGTCGGTAACAGTGCCATTTCCGCCATTGGATTTGATCATGTACATTTGGTTGGATTGCCAAGTGTAAATGTTATTGTATTCGACATTGGAGATTGCGGTGTCAGAGCCGAGAGATCCCATGGCGCAACCACCGGACCAGTTGCAGTAGATGCTCTCGACAAGAATGTAGGAGGCCGGACTCTGTGCGTAGACAGGTATAATTCTGATCCTGCGAATCTAGAAAACGAACAACCAACCTTAACAGTCACACACTCGTCCTTGTTGGTGACTTCAACATCGTGGACCCAGATGTTAGTGCCCCAGACGTCAACGCCATCTAATCCTCCCTCATTGCCACCACGGATAAGCATATTGTAGACTTCACCGTTAGTGCAAGTGTCCAGGGTAAGGTGGTACGCCGGGGAGTCAACCAGAATGATATCATGGATGCTGAAATCCGTCACGTCGTACAGACGAAGGATACGTGGTCCGTACTCGTCCTCCTCTGCGAAAAGGTATCCGTAACCTTGGAAGGCACCCTGTGAAGTGCTGCTGTAGAGCTCAAAGTCGGTGGCATGCTCAACTAAAAGGTCATTAGAATAAAAGTAAGGAATGCCTCAAAATTAGATGAAACTTGCTGTAGATCATGTTACCGCCAGTGGTTCTACATACAATACGTTATTTGGTGAGAAAGCTCGAATGCAGATTCCACTTACACAGAGGTGTCCCGGTAGATAATGCCATCCCATTGCAGGGCCCAAGCATTGCCTCCGCTTAGGGTGACCCATGTAGAGAGTAAATAGTCACCCGGGGGAATATAAACTGTTGTAGCCGTGAGCCTCTTAGCCAGTTTGTATAAGAGTAAGACGTACCTGTTCCTCCGTCTATACAAGCGTTGAAGGCATCGGTCAAAGGCGCTCCCAAGTCAGTGGACTGGTCATTCGTAGCGCCATAATCCAAGACATTGCAGACTGTATCATGACAACGATTAGCTCTGTCTTTCAAACACTCCCGAGGGGAAGTTAACCTTTGACAGCAGACTTTGCAGCACGGGTAGTCAATGGACCAACACTGCCAGAAAGCTGACCCAGGACAAGCGTTGGAAGGAGGAGAGAAGTCACAATCGACCACAGGCCCAAGCGTATGTTCACAGCCATAGTTGTGTTTTATTCTAGCAGAGCATGAGAACTCGAATATATATCAACGAAATGCTTCCGCTATACTGACAGGGAGAGTTTTACAAGAGGACTCGTGATCAGCACAAGTCTTGCCATCGTCGGTCCGGGTGAAGCAAGCGGCGCGAATTATTGGCCAGGTGCTCAGTTAGATGGTAGCTCTCTCCACAGCGAGCTGTCGCGTACGAGACGCTGTAAAAATAACAAAGAAACCGCCGCAATTTTGGAGAAGAAAAGTTGTTCATGGGTGACGCTGAAAAAGGGTCACGCCACTGATTGCAGAATCACAAGATCTGGTCTCCGCAGTGGTTTTCTCCTGCCAAGTAAAAATCTCGGGCAATATAAGGCAATATGACCATCAACGACGTTAGAAACTTGTGAATTGCACCTGTGATATGATAATATTGGAAGAGGCACGGTCCGCGTGCGCGTGCATCCTTCAATATGGATAATTTTAGAATTGATCATCCCAAGATCGTCCTTCAGGTCATCAAGACTACGGACTCTATACCATATCTATCGTTTCATTTTTTTGCCTCCCCTTCTAGTAGGCTTTTTCTCATCGTTATCAGCCTTGCGTTTTTGTCCGGAACTGGGCGCAGCATTGGGTGCTGTCGGCTTCGATTTCACGCTAACAATCGTCGACGCCTTCTGGCCAGCCGCCTTTCCCATCTGCGCCACTTGTTCCTCCGCGCCTTCCCAATCCATATCCGTATTCGCAATCGCAAACCTAACAAAGATTTAGATTATTAGCCTGAATACCACAAGTCATTTATCACGAGAGAACAGATGAATGGTATGAAACGAAACCCACTTGGTCAAATCTAAGGCGTCAATCATTGCACGCTGTTTCTCGCGCAGCGCAGTAGTTGCCTCATCACCCGCTGTGTCTAGCTCCTCCTCAAGGGTGGTTGTAACTGGCTGCCACTCAGCTGCCTTCGTTGGGTCGCGGGTATTAATTTTAGGAGCATCTGGTAGCCCGGCGCTGATAGCTGCCTTTTGTATGTCGACCAGTCGCTTGCTGATTTTTCGAATGACCTTGACGAACAATGCCAAACCTTGTGATACTGAGATTTGTAGTTCGGTCTGTGAATAAGCGTCATAATCAGCATTTTTAATTATCAGGAATCATCCAACAAGGCCTACCTCAACCTCCTCGATGGTTTTCCGTTGTAAACCTAGTGCCAGAAGGATAGAGCTCTGTACCGCACTTAGTCGTACATCGTCACCAAGTCGCTTTTGGAAATAAAGCTGAGCGACTGTAGGGAGAAGATCCAGGATGACGTGGTAATCCAGCATGTTATTTGCATACGATTCCAGACGTTTCAAATCGAATGGCGTACAGAGCAGTCCCAGTTCAGCTGCTGCAAGATCTAATCGCAGATTTCTGAGCACGGAGGCAGCAAAGAATGGTCTTCAAGAAACGAACCTTGAGCTTTGTCTGCATCATGACCTTTCAGCCCTGCATTCACCGCCTCTAGGACACTCAGAGCAGTTACGCTTCCAAACTCGCGGAACTTGAAAGATAAGAGCGAAAGGAAACGTCTTCGGAAATCTAAGCGTCCGAACGTCAACGACCACGGCAGTACATGCATGTGCGAACCACATACCTTTCGCAAACTCCCCAAGCCATTCTAGCTCGCTCTCCGTGGAGCTATTGAGCCCGCGTACCATGACGCAAGTATGTTCACCCGTCAGTTCACTTTGCGTTTGTCGGATGTACAATGGCACATATCCTGCACGTTTCCAGAACCTCAGCAGCTGTGGTGTAAGCCCGTACGAAACACCAAGATAATCAAGGGGTTCGGGTTTCCGTTCTGAGAGGCGTTGTAGTAGAGGAGGCATCGCCGAAGGGGCGCGAACGCTTGGGTTATCAGTGAGAAGATCTGCGTTCTAAAAAAGTCCCACTCAATCAGGCATATTGGCAACCAAGGAAAAACGAAGTTTGCTCACAGGGTCCACTTTGGACGGGTCAGGATAGAACTCCTCATTCGCAGCACCTTCATTCACGCTAAATAGCTCGCCACTGTAATAAGAATTAAGGGCCTGCAATGCTCTTGATCCATACCCCATCTACATGAGAAGAAATTATCAGCAGACAAAGATGCAATGTGGATAAGATGATGCTCACATTCGCGTAATCTGGATGACATGCAACTCTCACAACTCTCGCGCCACTCAACATTCCAAACCTTCCCTCTTGGAACTGTTGGCTGACAAGCCAAGGAATCATATCCCCGCCAGCCCTCAAGCCGCGTCCGAGCCCCTCCATGATTGCTTCCTTTCCAATGTTACCCTCCAGTGCAACCTGAAGCACTACAAGTGGCTCTGGCAAATGCGCTTCGTCGTCTTTAATGGGCGGTAGCAGTACAAATAGATGGTGTGCAGGCGCGTCTGACAGAAGTTGCAAGTCGTTGGGCTGGTTCTTATAATGCGACGCAACGTACAACGCCATCATACGCTGTAGGAACACTTCTGACGCGGGGTTATAGCTAAAGAGCGTGTCGCGCGAAACATAAAAGAGTTCGCATGTGCCGGGATGGGGGCATCCTTGAGTAGGCGCCTTCGGTACGATTGTTGCATCCAAACACAAAAGGCTATTCAACCACTTCTCGACTTTGTCGCCTGATGAGTACCGGATAGGCGTCTCAAGCTTGATCTCCCGTAACGATCTAGTTTTCGGAGCCGCTTTATGTATGGGCTTTTTAGATGAGGAGGCTGCAGCAGTGGTATCGTCGTCCGGGTGCGGGTCATGTACATCTTTAGTGAGAGACGGACGTGTACTTTCACGCAGCTGTTGTATAAGCTTGAGCGAAAGGGAACGTCCGGTGCCTTCGTAACCATTGATAGTGGAGGCGAGGAAGACAAGGTATGGTCCAATAAGGTTCTTGACCAGGGGTAGCGGAATGGCGGCTGCCTCGTCAATAACGACAAGCTCAGCCTGACCAAGGACATGTGCATCCTCAGGTTGGATATACTACACAACGAGTCAGAGCCGAAGGACAAAAATGCATGTCACAAAACACACCTGGATCGTCTGGCGATGCTCCTTGAACACATTAACCCTCACGATTGCTTTGTTGAAGTCTGGGTTTGTACTCTGTGCAATATCATAGTCAAGGTGCTCCTCATATCCCAACGCATCCATGCCCTTGAAGATGAACTCGAACAGCGTCTTCAAGTTTTCCGGACTAGGACTGGTCACAAAGATATTGGAGTATCCATGAGCTAAAGCAGCAGCAATAGCCAACCCAAGGGCAGCACTTTTTCCTCGTCCACGACCAGCAGTAAGAGTCACAGTCGAAGACAGAGTTTTTTCTGCAATAGCATCAATAAATGTAAGGATGGCCTGTGCCTGGTCAATGGTCTTGGCAAGCTTGACGAGGTCCCCAGCTGGTTTGGTATCTTCTAGAGTCGTCTTCAAGTCTTTAAGCTCTGTTTCAGCCTCCTTGCTCTTTCCTGGAGCATCCTCTATAGGCGCAATATCCTTCCCTCGTGATAATGGTAGAACGTTAAGTTCGTCGTCTAATACAAGGCAGTCGTCGCATGATCCAAGAGATAGAATGAAACGTTCATTGAAGCGGGCGACAACAGAGTCGTGAGAGGAGGTGCGATATCGTGCATGGACATCCTATGTGGCTTGAGGACTACTGAGCAAGATCTTGAGCATGTGTACGCACCATGGTCATCGTATAGAGTTGCCTAAGGGACGTCATGGTTTTGAGCATTAGAACAACCAGACCTCCTCCTTCTACAGTTTCGATGGTTCGTGCAAGAAGATTGGGGGTGATTGCCTCGAAATCTTGCAGGACAAGCATTCCATAGGTATTTCCTAGGATCTTTTGGGATTCCTTGTAGTAACTGAGAAAAGCTTTAGACGAAGTAACACAGAAGCTTGCAAAGACATACGTATAGCGGATATCTGTGACGGTGACAAAGATTTCAAAAGGATTTTGTTCATTTGGCTCGCGAATGCCCCGCTTGACATCTCTTTTTATTTTTGCCTCTCGCTTCTTTCGATGGCTACAGAGGAATCGTGAGACGCGTAGAGTAGATATGCAAATCGCGACTTACGTAGTGAAGCCAAGTTCTTTTTTGTAGCACCATAGTACTGAAGGACGTGCAGATACACGGGCTTGTGAAAGCAGGAAATGGAGGTTCACAATCTACATGCGTTGCGTTGTTGAGATTTGAGAGAGCAAAGATTCCACGGGACACAGAGATTCACCTGGTCTCTTGCCTTGTCGCCGACAAGGACTATGAATGAACGGTGGTTCTTCTTGACATTGTTGTTGATGAGGATAGGGATACGAGGATCCAGTTGCTTGCGCATTTCTAGTGGACAAGAAATTCAAGAAGCGGCACGAAATAATTTTGAGTTTTTGTTTGGCAAATTGATTGATTACAAACACATGGTATATAGTGGCTAAAGTACATGTCATAATCTATGAGGCTGCGGCCTGTGAAGCACAGTTAGCACAAAGGCGAAACGAATGACAAGGCATTCTCACTGTAGTTTTAATTCCAAAACGCTCAGCGCGTTTTTTACGTTTTTCCTCTTCTTCGGAGTCGACAGTTGCAGCTGCAGCGGGACGTTTCACAGCATTACCAAAACGCGCAGATCTGGTCACGAGTTTATTGGGGTCCTGCTTATAGTTGGCAAAATTAGATGAATAGGAAACAATAACGCGTACATCGAGTGCAGTTGGGACGACAGGGATGCCGAAGCGCTCAGCACGGCGACGACGCTTCTCTTCCTCGTCAATGACAGGGGCGGTTTCAGAGGGCGAGACCTGTTCTGATGCAGGCGTAGGTTGCGGCTTCGGTTGTGGCTCTGCAGCTGGCTGTTGGGCAGCAGGAGGCTCGGGTTCGTATATAGCATTGTACGCGTCGACTGCAGCGGGAGTGGCGATGATCTTTGCAATCATGTCATTTTTGCGAGACGGCGGGGAGACCTGGGCCTTTTGGAGAATAGCCTTGAGGTCGGTGACCTTGAGAGCCTTGAGGGAGTCTTCCAAGGCCATTGTGTGACAACTGTGACCGTGACAGTGTTGAACCAATCGTCGACAATGGATGGTGACGGTTATCAGCTCAACTTGTTTGCGCCACGCACCGACGACCAGCCCATCGACGACGAACCCCTGTATGTAAACGCAAAACAGTATTTTCGTATCCTCAAACGGCGTGTAGCCAGAGCACGTCTTGAGGAAGTTCATCGTCTTTCTCGTCAACGAAAGGTACTTTATATCGTCTATACAATTATTCAATTCCATCCAATCATTATCTAGCCGTACCTCCATGAATCACGCCACAAACACGCAATGCGGCGTCCCCGTGGTCCTGGTGGTCGTTTCCTTACAGCAGAGGAAATAGCGGCTCAGAAGCTCGCAGGGCCTTCACATCCCTCAGAAGAGCACGAAGAAGATTCAGATGACCGCCCAAATAATTCTGAATCGTTCGTCACTCAAACATCGTACCATCCCCCGTCTCGTTCACCGCCCACTTCACCTTCTCATAACATCTACACTCAACATCCTCTCCCTACTGCGTCAAGTCCAGTCACCCTCAACCCACCGTATCCTTCGGTTACCATGCACCATGTTCCCCATCCTCACGCTCATGCTCGACACCATCATCACCCATACCACAGTCATCACCTCTACAACCCCCCAGATCCTGCTGCTGTACATACCACTGACCTCCAACGCAGAGCCGAGGAGATTCTTCATTTTGGCACTGCAGGCAGCAGCTAGATTTGTCTTAAAAGTACCACCGGAGAATGCACCAAGAATAGACAGACTTTGATACATGTTTTATTGTTTTATTATGGCTCAACTTCCATAGCATCATCCTCCTCGATTACTTCCTCACTTTGTTCCAACGGTGTCCTATTTTCCGTAGCAGCTACTTCTGGTATCGGTAAAGGCTTGAAGAGCACCAGCGCTTGAGTAACGGGCTTAGCTGGTGTAATCAACTGAGAAGGTGTTAAAATCTTCTTCAGTAGTGCTGGTGATATCTCAAGCGTCGTGACGTCTGGGTCTGTGTCCGCAGGATGTTCCTCATCCTCATCATCAGACGATTCCAAACTAGTCACGACAATTCCTGTGAACAGACTGTGAATTCCGAAAGCAAGTATATATGACGAAAAGCGTACGATCTGGCTCAGGTTCGTACCACGACGACACCTTCATTTTCACTTCGGGAATATCCTGTTCTTCCTCGAGTACTGTACGCGTAGGTGGCAACTCCACATCGTCTTCCATAGCCTCGTAGTCAGTGGGATCAGGTTCAGAGATATTGGAAAGACTATTTGGCTCTGGGCCAGTAAGGCTGAGTGAAGAAAAGCCAGCCTCTAACACGGTATGTTTTCGACGTTTTGGAGAGGGGGGAGATGGACTTTTACTCCGACCGCGACTGACGGGCGGGCTGTCGTCATCATCGTCGACAGAATGCTTTCGTTTGGCCGAGGGCTGCTGGAACCATGGGTGACAGATAGGACCACGAGCAAGCCAAGTAGTGGTCATTCTGGCTAACGCATTGGATGTGGTTCAATCAAGCGGTTGACAGTTGAATAAATAACGCGAGCAAGTTCACGTGAATGTTCTCGCACATTCTTCATTCAAATCGCAGTGCAAACTACCTCGAGGCTCAAGAACATCAAGCATGAATGCATACGTCTCTCATAGGCATAAAGATCGAATACGTATACAGGGAAATCGTAGCATAATCCACTCAACCAGCACACTAGTTGCGCTTTTTCGACACACCGACAGTCTTTCCACGACGGCCTACAAAATAAATCAGCAACTCGCAACCTTTGATTCAAAACCCACAACACACCAGTTGTCTTTGTGTGTTGACCCCTGACACGGAGGCCCCAGTAGTGCCTAAGACCACGGTGAGCACGGATCTTCTTCAGCCTCTCCAAGTCATCACGGAGCTTCGAGTCGACGTTGTTCGAAAGAATTTGAGAGTTCTTGCCATCAACAATGTCCTTCTGCCTGTTCAGGAACCACGTAGGGATCTTGAATTGTGTGGGGTTTTGGATGATGGTGACGAGACGCTCAAGCTCATCAGAGTTGAGCTCACCAGCGCTGCATAAGACTGAGCCCCAGTAAAATTCCAATAAAAATTTCTCGACTCACCGCTTGCCAAGATCGACATCAGCCTTCTTGCAGACCAAGTTGGCGTAACGACGACCAACACCCTTGATCTCTGTCAGGGCGTACATGATTTTGCGTTTACCATCAACGTTAGTGTTGAGGAGACGGAGAATGTGCTATTGATTCCAACAATTAATATCCAATCCGACACCGAGAAACGAAGCAGCGTTGCGCACCTGGAATTGCTGGTGGGCCTCGGGAACGACGAGAGACATGATGGTAGTTTTGGCCTAAGGAAAGAAAATGTCAGAATTTGGCCATGATTGTACATCCAAGTGCAAGTCCTCGCATCCACCCCAAAACTCCATCGTTTCGCCCGTTTCAAAGGATAGAATGCGTTTCGTTCGTGTGGAATGTGCGTCTGGACAGTTGTGAAGAGTTCTCACCTTGCGGACGCCCGGGGTTGGCTTGATGTGTACGGCGGGAATGTCGTTGATACACCTCCCTTGGCACCGTCGGCATCTCCCGCATTTGTTTGTATCTATTAGTTTACAAAACCTTTGGCGGTATTGAAAAGTCCAATTGGCAACCTTGAAGTTGTAGATATGACCAACTTATAATCCGGCATCCCTGAATCATAGGATCTTCGTGTTTTTATTCTACTTGCGACACACTGAAAAAATTGTTTTCTGATAAAGAAATCAACGTCTTGGATAAAAGTGGGTGGAGGTGGCGAAGGGTTACGAAAGACATAAAAGGCCAGCTTTTTCGTCAACAAAGCCCAAACTCACCATCTATCGAACCACCACAAACAAATTAATCCCAAACTGCTGAATAACAATCATTTCTGCTCCCCTGACCTCCAAATTCTTCCCAACATGACTCTCATTCGAGTCTCGCGACTATACGGGATACTGCACACTGTGGGATGAGTATTTCGAATTGCTGATGGACCTCCTCTTGCATATTCAGATGACAGAGAGGCACCCTAGTTGCAAACCCTGCAACCTTCGATTCCTCAATGGTAATTCCCTTGCTGAGGTCAGTCTCGTGCGCCACACCTACCTTTACTTGAAAAGCACTACGCCACCTGCTCCTCGCATTTATACTGCGCAGATTGCAATATCCACTTCAAGTCTGTCGCAGCGCTTTCCATTCATTATGAAAACTCAATTAGACATTTAGATGATTCTGAACGCGAGCGAGAGAGTCGTTCCCCCAGGTTGGGAAGAGGAGCTCGCTCAAGGGCGTGAAAAGGAGGAGCGTGAGCGCCAGGTGGAGGAATGCATCCATGACGATCCTTCAGAGGAAGCAAAACTCACTGGCGCGCAGCGCAGGCGAGCACTCCTTGTCAGGACACCCCTTTTTTTTGTTTCCACCCATTATACTGAAACATCTCTGTACAACTTTATGGCTCGCCGAACACGCGGTGTTGCAAAGGATGTGCGCTTCTACTCTTGCCCCATCTGCCTCGCCTCGCCCAGAGAGGTGGTGGTGACGCATTGTGGACATGTGTTCTGCACGACATAAGTTACCCCCTTTTTCCATAGGAAGGTAACACAATTCACCTCCTATCTCGGCCATATATGTATTATTCGTGCCATTGATACAAAAGGCAAATGACCAACGTGTGGAAAAGAGAACAAATCCGCCCATATTCGCAAAATTGATTTGGTTGTCTATTAGTTGAGATGTGGTATTTATACCTCATTAGTTTAGTATTGAACGGTATCGATATCGTACAACCGCAGTCTATAGATATTACAGTAAACTAACCAAATGAATGCTTTAGGACAATAATGAAGTTGACAAATACGACTGGGCAGCCTTGAATGCTTCCTCAACCTTTGACACCTCCACTCCAACACCCTGGGCACTATCTTCTTTGCCTCCAGCCTACAACCGTGAGATCAATAGATGCAACCTTGAGAATGCATGATCAAGTTACCTTTCCGCCAATAATGTCAGTCACTCGAGCAGCCCAAGTCCGAGCATCAAGTCCTTTCTCCTTCAATGAAGGAGGCACGTAATTCACATGCGCGACCTTCCCGCCTTCTGCATCCACGCTCAAAACATAAACTGCCTTTCCAAGCTTCTTTCCTTGAGCGACAACGCTTTGTAAAATCTGATCGATGGTTCAGCCATGAGTAGAGTACAGAACGAGGATAGATGGCAACTGACCTTCGAGTTGCCATCTACGTCGAGATTAGCGACGTAAGCAACTGCCTCCTCATTATCCTTAAAGTACTTCTGAAGGGCGTCAACGGCCTGTGTTGAAATACATCATAGTCAGATATCTGTCGGTGAAACACAAGATTTCGTTACTTACCTCTTTATTAGCCGCAGTCTCCTTCTCCTTAACCTGCTTATCGAACGCCTTCCGAATGGCACCCAGGCGATCCCTCATCTCAGCTTTTCTGATGATAGATATATCTGATTGCCCAAGTTCCTGCAAGGTTTCACTCAGCACCGTTATTCCTATCCATGAGGTAAGAAAACGCACCACACTGAGCGCCTTCAACGCCGTGTCCTTCTCCCTGCCGGCGAGTTTCTCAACCGCATCCAACCTGTCCTTCAGATCCTGTGCCACACGTGTGACTGCGTACGCTTCGTGACCAGTAACAGCGACGATACGGCGAATACCTTTCGCAATGCCAGATTCGTCAGTAATGACGAAGTCCTTGATGTCTCCGGTCTTAGCAAGATGTCTGTAACGAATTTGGAATTTGACATCGTCAAATCGGGGGAAGAAAACAGTAGAGGAATACACGTACGTTCCACCGCAGAACTCAACACTTGTGTTGCGCCACTTAGGGTTCTCAACATCCTTTGCGATGTCTTCGACGTCATACTCCAGTGTCACCACACGCACAGGGTCCGGATAAGTCTCTCCGAAGACAGCTCTTAAGCCGGGGATCTTGTGAGCGGTTTGCAGGTTGAGTTCTTTGCTATACACCTTCACATTCTTCTTAATCCAATCCACACTCATCGACTCGATTTTCGTGAGCTCTGGAATAGTAATCTGTGCTTTGTGCGAGAAATCGAATCGCAATTTTGTCGGGGCAACAAGAGAACCTTTCTGGTCAATATGATCGCCGAGCACCTCACGAAGGCCAAAGTTGAGGATGTGAGTGGCGGTGTGGTTGTTTCGCAGAGGCCATCGGCGAAGCTATAGCCCATTAGTTGGGATACATTGCCTCACGATCTAGTTGTAACGTACCTCATCATAAGACGCAATCACCTCGTCTCCAACACTAAGTTTTCCGTACTTGAGATCACCGGTATGGAGAACATAACCATTATAGACCTGGACATTGGTCACATTGAAGTCGGCTACACCGTCGATGACAATGTTTCCAGTATCATACTCCTGGCCACCAGACTCGGCGTAGAAGCTAGTTCTGTCCAAGATGATACCGAAGGACGCATCTTCAGGGATCTCAGAGGTCGAAGACACGAATGTCTTGTTATAGAAGATCGCCTTCACAGTGCCAGTTGTGTTGCCCAGATCTGCACACCAGTCAGCCAAAGATCAACATTCCAACTAAATGAACGTACTGAATTTGGGAGAGTCATCTGTTTTGGGAACAGCATCGTTGGCTTCGAGTGCAGCAATATCATGTACATCCAACTTGACAAGGTCGGTTCCTCCGACCTTTTTAGTCGCCTTGCTAGCCTCCTTTGATGCCGCCTGTGCAGCTTCAAACTCCTGATCGTTAACGCCGAGACCAAGTTCCTCAGCCATGAGCCTCGTCAAATCGACAGGGAAACCAAATGTATCATAGAGACGCCACACATCCTTTCCATTAAGTTCTTTGACTCCTTGCTCTTTCGCAGTGAGGGCAAACTCGTCGAAAAGTTTCTCTCCGCGGTCCAGGGTTCGGGAGAAAGATTCCTCTTCCTCATCAAGAAGTTCTTTGATGTCATCCAGCTTTTTGGTAATTTCTGGGAATACATCACCCTGAGGCATCGAATAAGGTGAAAAGATGAAATAAATCATTAAATGCTCAACTCACCATGGTTTCCACAACAACGGGCATGAGGTCAGAAAAGAACGTGCCGATGGTGACACCAAACTTTCTCCTGGCATATCGCGCGCCTCTTCTCAAGATACGCCTCAAAACGTAGCCACGGCCAAAGTTATTGGGAACACCGCCGTCACTCAGTGCAAATGTCAAGGTACGAACGTGGTCGGCAATGACGCGATAAGCAGTATCGATACCATCTGCGTCGTCGTCACCAAAGCGCCCTTGATAAGGTCTTACACCAGTAAGTTGCTGAATTTTGGCGAAGATGGGTGTGAAAACGTCGGTGTCGTAATTTGAGCGCTTGTCCTGAATGACGGAGACGAGGCGTTCGAAACCCATTCCTGTATCGACGTGCTTGGACGGCAATGGCTTGAGGGATCCGTCGTTTTCACGATTGAATTGGATAAACACGTTGTTCCAGATCTCAAGCACATCGGGGTCGTCTTTGTTGACAAGATGAGCAGCATTTCTTCCACCAATGCGATCATAGTGAATTTCACTTCAAAGTGATGTCAGTGAATGCACTCGAAAAAAAATAAAAGGAGAATGTCTACCTGCAGGGTCCACAGGGGCCAGTTGCACCCATTTCTACAACGAAGGTTAAAAGCTCGGTTGAGTGCTGTATACGTCGCACTTACCCCAAAAATTGTCTTTCGCATTTCCTGGTAATATGTGGTCTTCAGGAACTCCTTGCTCAATCCAAAACTGTTTGGCTTCAATGTCCGGTTCCAATCCATTCTTAGCATCACCCTCGAAATAAGTGACATAAAGCCTGTCGGGCGACAGCTTGTAGACCTCAGTTAAGAGCTCCCAGGAGTAAGAGATAGCTTCTTTCTGTAATGAAGAGTTGAATGAAGGGTTTTGATGGACAAAACGATGACTCACTTTGAAGTAATCACCAAAGGACCAATTGCCCAGCATCTCGAAGAATGTGTGATGGTATGAATCCTTGCCAACATCCTCGAGATCTATTAAAGCAAAGATCGGTAGGTAGTCCTCGGGGGAAATGAGCTTGACTAACGTACCGTTGTGTTTACCGCCTGCCCTGATGCACTTTTGAGAATTGAATGCGCGTTTGAGCTTGGACATATCGGAGTTGGGGTCGACAGTGCCCAAGAAAATAGATTTATACTAAATGACCAGGATAAGCATCGGGATGGTATATACATTGAAATCGTACTTGATTCATGCCAGCATTGGCAAAGAGAAGAGTAGGATCATCGAATGGGATTGTGGGGGACGAGGGAACGAAAGTATGGTCCTTGGATTTGAAGAAGTCAAAGAATTGCTGGCGGACCTTTGGGGCGGTCCAAGGCCCTGTATATTGTGTAGAGGACATTGGGCGAATACAACGGAGAGCTGATAAGATGGATGAGCGTCGGAACGGAAACCCAGAGCTGAGCATCCGTCGACTCTGCAGTTATCTCAGTAAATTTCTGACTCGTGACGAGTTACGGCACTTTCCGCAACCACGTGACTAAAAAGTTTGTCAATCGACAACTCGCTGCAACTCTTCAGCCATGCCTCGTATATCCAGGGCTCTTGTGCGCCTCCTCGCTGCGCCACCAAGGCTGCCAGCGCCCACTTTTATCAAGCGACCCTCTCTCTCAATCGCTTCTGCTCCAGTCGCAAAGCCCCTCCTTCTCGCTCGCCAATCATTCCTCCCATTATCCACTCCACCAGCATGGTCATCATCCCCAATTCTCAACGCCGTCCTTCAGGTCCGCCACCGACAAATGGGCGTTGAATATCAGCCCTCACAGAGGAAGAGGAAGAGAAAGCACGGGTTTCTTGCACGTAAACGCAGCATTGGAGGACGAAAGATTCTTGCACGCCGCCTTTTGAAAGGCAGAAAGTTCCTAACGCATTAATTTGGTATGGCTCTCAACCAATCGTATGAAATAAATTTCATTCTTCTTTCAAGCAGACATATATATCCATTCACTAATAATTTACATGCGCAATAGAATTCTACTTGTCAATGTTCAGATTTTCTACGTTACCCAGCGCTGGACGTACATTCTCCTCTCGCCCAAACCCTACCCCAAACATGAATGATTTCAATCCTTCTGACGCCTTTAGTGGTTGTCCAGCAGAGTCCCCCATTGGCATCGAGAAGCCCATTTGCATAGGGTCAACGCGATTCAAGTATGACTGAGCAGGAGACATTGGCGAAGAAGGCGAATATAAGAATCCTCGTTCAATTGAGGACAATAGTGTTGATATTGGTGTTTTTAAACTTGCATCAAAAATGTCCTCCGCGGGTATGAGTGCTGAAGGTGTGGCAGGATGATCAACATCCTCAGATACATGAAGTGCATATACTTTGATGGTTGTCTCCCCGTCGTCTTCGACAACCTGAGCGTCTGTTTCTGAACCCTCGATCACAGGATCTGGCTCGCTGTCAACCACGACGGAAGCTATGGTGCAAGGCGTTACTGTTTCCTCATTTTCTGCGAGTTCAGCAACTTCAACTTGTTCGTCTTGTAAGGGTGGTGTAGAAGGGGTAAGTGAAAGCATAGGCGACTCTTCTTCGGCGTCCTGAACGCTGGATTGTACAGGGGAAGGAGGAAGGGCTACTTCAGTTGGCTGAACAGTAGATTTCTCGCCTCCCGCGCTTGGTCTTTCAGGGGAATGAGGAAGAGGTATTTGAGCTGGCTGAACGGAAGGTTTCTTGCTTGCAGAACTCGTAGGCTTGAACTTCGCCTTTTCCGGCACAGAAGTTTTTGTAGTTGCAGTCGACCGTCCCCGAGTCTGCTGTTTCGATGCATCAGCAGCAGCGCTAGACTTACTCTCAGCCACTGCCTTAGCACGAGCAATCTGTGCCAGAGTGGGTTGAGTGATACCACCCGTTCTAGGTGGATTCGGTTTGTCCGTAGATTTCGATGGTCTGAACGGCTCAGGAGGTCGGATGTCGCGCGTTCGCGGAACTGCCTTCAGCTTTTCGCGCATGGGTGCGGCTGAAGCTGCAGCTGTAGCAGGAACTCGTGCTATTGCTTTGGCATCAGACTGAGACGTCGTACTTGCGCTAGATACAATTCGGGGTCTCGCTGCAGGCACTGGTGCTCTAGCAACTGCACCCGTGGCCTTGGGTGCAGGGTCAGGAAGAGGGACCCGACGGGGACCAGATGGTCCAGCCACTGCAGGCGCAGGCACCGGTACAGGCCGCTGCATTATTTCACGATTGCTTGTTGCAGAGTTTGGCCGTGCAGGTGGCTGTTGATCATTAGAGGCTGTTCGAGAAGGTAAGGTCGTCGACACAACACGAGGTCGGCTTTCTGTAGTCGAAGTTGACCGCGAGACAGATACAGTTCTTGTCGATGGGCGTACAGGAACAAAGGCAGGAGGTAACATTTCTGTTTTCTGCCGAGCTGCTGTAGTAGGCGCCCGTCGTTCGGGTGGTAGCGTCGATGAAGACACAGAACGTGAATGGATTACAGGGTTGCCCCCTGGGTGACCGCGTGAAGAGGATAGTGCAGAGGTAGACGACGAGAGTTTATTTTTTGGATTTGAAATTTCGTGAGATGCGGGATTAGAAGATGGCTTAATGCCAAGGTGCTTTTTGGTTGTAGGGCTGAGGCGGCCGGTGAAGCTGTTTAAAAGAACGTCAGATTCAACTAAGACCGAGTCGTTTGATGAGTATACCTCTCGGTTCGTTGGGGCAACAGGAGCTTGTAAGCCTCGAATAATTTTCTGCCAATCGCTCTGATGTCGCCTTGGGAATCTTTCATCGCCATTCGCATGATGGTTTCGATTTCGGAGGCGCGTGCATCTTGTTCCAGATCTGGCGGATTAAAACAATTAACGCATGTTAAAGTTCCTTCTGCTGCTGTGAGTCTGATGGTCGTTGATTTGTCCTCGATAGATTGCACAAAATAAGAGAGTATTGCAGGAAGCTGTGTTGATTCGATTATGGCGGTGATACACACTTTTGAGCGTGTGATGACAACTTTATTAGTGCGGCCACATAAAGATAGGAGGGTGGGTAAAAATATTGGCAGAAGTGGTTTGAAAGACCGTCCAATGCCAGTCGCTACTGCGCTAATTAGGTCCAGCGCAACAGAAGATAGACGAGTCCTTTCCGTTGACAGGCTGTTCGTAATGGGTCGAGACAGTGACCGGAGGATGGCGATTAACTCGGTTGGAAAGTCGCAAGCACCAGCGTTCTGGCACAGGTCTGTCAGTAGCTTCAGGTTGTTGGAAATAATTTCCCATGAGTCTTCCGTCTCCGGCTGCGTGATTTTTGGTCGTAAGAGGTCAACTCTGGAGTTCAGATCGGTTGCAGAAGTTATAGGCTATTAGACGATGATGAGGTAAAGCATTGTTGGGTATGGATAGAATGACGCACTAGAAGAACCATTCTACAAGGAAATTAGTTTTAAGTGGTGCCCCTACAAGAGTACCAACGAGAGAAAGGGAACGAGGCAAGAGAAGAGAGCTAAGTTCAAGTTGAACCCAAGTTGCCGCGGCAAGTTCACAAGTCATGTGATCGTGATTTCATTGCAGCACCGCTTAAGTACGAGCCTTCACTCACAAAATGTAATCAAGGACCCTCAGACACCTACAACTCACTTACTGTCGTTTTAAGTTTAAACTTTTCAATTTCACACAGTAAAGGTGAGTTGGAATATGCAAGTTTCACGAGACCTCACGAGACATGACAGCAAAACATCCATAGATCAATGTCAAGGACAACAAAGTATACAGATATGGGTTACCCTGAAGAGGATGCTCTGTGGAAGTATGAATTACTAACAGAGCCACTTCTATCATCAGAACTAGAACGCCTTGCAGGGGCCAACTCGTACCAGGATACAGACTGTGTTACCTTTCAACCTTGTCCAGATCCTGAAGTTACAAATCAAGATCGTTATGCCATCTTTGACTGGGACTTGGGGAATGGGAAGTGGCACTTTCGCTTGCTACTAGACGGTAAATTCCCATGTGTATTCTAGCAGCTCAGGATCTTACTTAAAAATAGGACATGCTGGTCACGAAACGGTTGATTATGTTCTCCAGACATTGCCCCAGACTTTTCATAATGGCCTTGTGGAATTGGTATCGAGGATGGAACCAAGTGCAGATGTTGTGTCTAAGCTACTTCAGGATGTGATAACCTCACTGGACGTTAAGCTCACCCAAGACCTTCATGGACTATTCCCCGACATTGATTCCTTCGCGAACCTCTCTGATGATGCTATAAGCGCCATTATAAATGATCAAGCATCTGGAGGGAAGAACGCGTCCATCGTTTCTAGATGCATGAGAGGAACGACGGTTCTTGTAGCTTTAGTAGACCCAGGCTGCTCAAATTTGTGGGTGGCTAGTCTAGGCGACGGCCAAGCAGGTGAGCAGTGGGTGCTGATGACGGAACACTTTGTAAAATAACTCTGGTTGCAGCCCTTGGAGTTCGCCAATCTGATGGAAGTTGGGAAGCTTCAGTCTTGAGCTCGTTTCACAATGGAGAGAATGTGTCAGAGAAAGAACAAATTTTTAAAGAGCATCCTAACGAAGAAGGATGTGTATTGAAGAACAGAGTTCTCGGTGCCATAGCTGTGACTCGAGGTCTGTCTACTTAGTTGCAGCACCAGTTCTAGGCTGATGCGTTACTGGTAGCCATTGGTGACCACTTGTTCAAGTTACCGTCACCTTACACGGAGCGGATCTTCATGAATGCTAAAGAAGGCTTTCAGTTTTCAAAAGATGTTCAAGAATTTCTGGGGCGGAATAAGACACCTCCGTATCTTTCAAATCGCGCAGATGTGGAACATATCAGACTCGAGGGAAAGGAAACGTTTTTGGTGTTGTGTTCAGATGGGTTATATGAACTTTATGCACAACGGATACCACTGGAACACACGGATTTCAAGCTTGCCGCTAAACATTGGATACAGACAGTGGCTGAAGGCCTTCGTTCTGCTAGCAAGGAAAATTTAGCCTTATATCTTTTACGCGATGCTTTGGGTGGAGATGACATTGGATTAGTATCGAGGATGATTACAGTGGAAATGGACGAGAAGTGGATGGACGACACGACGATTCTGGTGCAGAAGCTCAGGTTGCCTTAAAGAGATGTTTGGCGACAAGTAACTGTTGATAACATTACTCAGCGCTGTAGATCGAATTTTAGTCGACAAGATAATTTTGTATTCTCTACTTTCCTCCATACATTACCATGGAACCTGACCAAGTTCTCTTCACATGCCTTTCCTGCTCTATCGCCTTTCTCTCGGCGGAGGAGCAAAGTAAGTAAAAGTCTTCGATTCATTTTATTTCAAGGTCTTACAAGCTGATCTCTAGGGGTCCATTATCGTTCCGACTTTCATAGATATAATATGAAGCGCAGGGTCGCCTCCCTGCCTCCAGTGAGCGCTACTGTATTCGACAACAAGGTTTTGGAGCGCAGGGCTGAAACGGCGATCATGGCATCCACTAAAGATTCAACTTGCACTATTTGCAAGTAAGCATAATCTGCGTTCTCAATCCACTCGACTCTGAACAGTTTTCAGCAAAGTATACACCACAGAGGGTGCATACAAATCTCATATTAACTCCAAGAAGCACAAGGAGAATGAGATCAAGGCTGCCTCTGCTCCTCGTCCAGATCCTCAATCATCCACGAGTGCTACTACGGACGATACTGTGCCTTCGCATGAAGATGCATCAACGTCCACCCAAACCGTGGTATCTACGGCCTCACCCCAGGAACCGAAGGCAGAAGCATCGACAGGTTCTGATGAGGACCTCGAGAAAAGTATAGACGAAAAAATTGCTGCCGCACGCGCTCGCTTGTCACCATCTCATTGCCTATTCTGTAGCCACGAGAATGCGTCTCTCGAGGAAAACCTCACGCATATGTCCCAGGTTCATTCGTTCTTCATACCTGACGCGGACTATCTGGTCGACATCTCAGGTTTGATCACATATCTCGGAGAAAAGATTGCTGTCGGCAATGTCTGCATTTTCTGCAACGACAAAGGGCGCGAGTTTCGATCTCTGGACGCCGTGAGGAAGCACATGATTGACAAGAGTCACTGTAAGATTGCTTACGACTCTGCTGACGATCGCCTGGAAGTGTCAGATTATTATGATTTCACGACCTCGTACCCGGATGCCGAGTCCAGGACAAAGAAGTCGAAGAAAACACATTCGAATGAAGAGAATGAAGAATGGGAGGATGTGGAAGATGACGATGGAAGCGATGCAGATGAGATTGTCGATGAATCGGATTCAGAAGGGCTGGAGGATGAAGACTCGGATTCGGATGAGAGCCTTCCCGATGATAATCAGATCACATATGGCGACTCTCACCTTGACCTAGTACTGCCATCTGGAGCGCGAATAGGGCATAGAACGATGCGACGATACTATGCTCAGTCCTTCCCAGGAGCTCCTAGAGGCAATAAGCCTGAGGACCCGAATTCTGGTGCAGCCCTTGTTCGTCGACTGCTCGCTGACAAGAACTCGGCTCTCGTGCCTCGCAAAGGAGGATTCGGTGCCTACGGTTCGGGAACGGATGTTGTCAAGGCTAGGAATCGTGGAGAAGCTCGTGAAGCTGGGCGACATGTGAGGGAGTTCAGAGATCAGAGGCGGCGCGAAGAGTTCAAGACAAAGGTTGCCTTCATCCACAACTCACAAAAACACTTCAGAGACCCTCGTAAGCTGCGGCCATCTTATATTCCTAGTTTTCTGATCTGACCATCCGCCTTTTCAGTTTTACAATAATTTGACCTTGGTTTGCCAGCTTCTAGCCCATGTCTAGACTCGTGTGGTAGAGCAGTCCTATTAGATTCCAGGAGGTATATATATTGTATCGACTAAGGGAATGACAGAAAGCTGGTTTGGGTATCATTTTGTGCAATCGATAACGAGTAAAAATAATTGAGAGACTTCTAATACAAGTATGCAGCAGGAACAACTCCTTCCTGACCTGTATGCACATCGCGGGCATACCACCAACTAAAAATGACAATAAGTATATCATCTACGGACCAGAGCAGTGAAATGAAACGCACGCAGGATCTCGATCATCCAATACTTCGAGCTGGGCGCCCGCAGATATTGGCAACTCGCCCTCACCAGCACCATCGAAGGAATAACGAGCGCGGGCTGGTCGACTTGTTTCTTCTGCTAGCATACCACCAATGGCATCCAATGGCGTCTCAGCACGTATGAAGTTGCTAGCATCAGGACCGAATGGGTCATGGTTTTCATGGGTGACTTTCTCTTCTTCTTCAGCCCCATCGTTATCGGCACGGCCGCTGAAGGGACTTGCACCCAAGATCGTCGAACGAGTAGCGGCGTTGATGTGCTCAAGTAACGATGAAGGCCGATGATGGGTCGAGCCATCATCATCTTCCTCTGCGGCGTCAAATTTAGCCATCTTTTCTTCACGTCGAGATAAAAGGGTCCATAGAATCCCAATCAGTGCGAGAAGGAAAACCACGCCCGCCGCAATTGCAATTGAGATGAGGATGACAACACCAGTGGCCAAGAAATCTGGCAAATATGTCAGTTACATGAAGAACATTTCTGGAGCAAAACTCTACTTACGACGTTGACTGAAACTGAAGGTGGAGAAGGATCGGAAAAGAGATGCCACAGCGCCCAGAGAACCATTGGCAGAGCTTGTTGAGATGTATGGAATGAAGTTTTGACCATCAAATAAGATAGATGATGCATTGCCAAACGTTGCATCAGAGAGGGAGCCAGAAACCATAAGCATCCGATCAGATTCAATCACTCCGTTGGCAGAGTGAGTATCTTGAAGAGGCACCATCGTAAGCTGCGCCACAGTCGAGTTCACTTGGATCGTTGAATCTGAGTGAAACAACCAATTAGTACTCAATGAGAAAATAAATACTGAAACGAACCTATCGTTGACCAAGTGTTACCATTCCAAAATGACAAGAAGAAGGAAGTACCATCGGTAGAACTAGGTTGAGTAAGCACAACTGCACACTCATTTTTAGAGTTCACTTACTGTCCAGCAACAAAGACACTGCTAGAATTACCATTATTGACCTCGATTGCTGAAACGGGACCAGGGAGTTCGCCGGTATTGCCAACAGCAATCCAAGAGGCATTGGAGAAGCTGTATTGTGCAACGTTCGAGACGCTATTGTCAGACAAAGCGATAGAGCCGGATGCCATGAGGAGCTCCTGATTGTCCTAAAGACGTATCATTGAGTGAGTGAAGGTAATCGAGATAGTCGTAATATACTTACTCCTGCATAGGCAACTGATGCAACCTCTCCTTGAATGCCGTTTCCGAGAATATTCCATTGTTCATTAGCAGTATTGTAGGCGCAAATGGACTGGCAATTAAGCGAGCCTGCCTGAGTAAATGTACCGGCGACAATGATAATATTCTCTTGGGACGCCGAGGTCGAAACCGAACGGACGACCACTGGCGCGCTTGAAGATCCCGAGAGAGGGGGAACCGCACTGAAGCTCCACGTCTGATTTCCAAGATCATAAACAGCGAGGCCATTGGCGTTGGTATTGGGGATCGTGAACTCTCCTCCAATGTAGAGCAGGTTACCAACAACGGCAAGAGATCGCACAGTCCCATTCACCTGAGACCCTTGAAGACCCTGAATTGTTCCAGACGCTGGGTTATATATGGCAACGCTTTCCGAAGCACTGGAGGAGCCAGTGGCAACGAAGGAAAAGTTTCCGCCAAGGATTGCGACTTGTGTTGATGAAGATGAGTTGGTCCAAAACACACCTGCCAAGACAGCGGGCGCAGGCGCGGGAAGAGGGCTCGGAAGGGATGGTAACTGTGTTGTCGATGACTGTCTAGAAAACAGCCTCTTACGAATGTGGGACATCCAGGCAGACGACGAAATAGGCGAGCGACGACGCAGAGATGTAGCAGTCGCAGAGGATGGGAGCATGTCAAGTTGGGCGCCAAGCGGTGTGATTGCAGGTCCGGTCTTACTATCGCCATTACTCAACAAGACCATACCATTAGCACCGACTTGATGTGAGGCGACGACGTTACCAGCAATGATCTGTGACGATGAGGTCTCATTCCCAACGAAGGTCATGCTTCCCACTACGAAGCCTCCGCTGTTGACCCAAGTACCCTGAGTGACGTTCCATGTCGCAAAGCCGGCAGCTGAATTGCCTCCGCTACTAGCTGACGAACTGAGTACCTGCGTGAAATTTCCTGCCACCAGGACTTGTCCATTTGCGAGACCGAGGCTAGACACAGGACCGTCGACTCCAGCACCAAGTGGGCTCCAAGATCCGCTTTGAACGTTGTAAAGAGCAACCCCTTTGAGCTTTCCGCTGGTGGATCCAGATAACGTGTCGCTGAAATCGCCACCAACATACAGCTGATCACCGTTCAGCACCAAAGATGTCACGGGGCCATTGAGCCCATTATCAGCGAGCGATGTCAATGCGCCGTTGGTGAACGCAACAAGGTTTGCCGAACCAGTCGCAGAACCAGATGATAGAGTGAAGTTACCGCCGAGGAAGATGGTGCCCGAGGGATGGTGAACAACTGCCGTAATAGCTGCCGGGTTGGAGAACGATAATCCATTACTTCCTCCAACTCCCTGATAAAAATTGATTCCGACTGAATCCAGTGACGTCAAAGTCGAGTTGGGAAGGGTCTGGGTGGCGTTTGCACTGGTAGTAGTGAAGCTTCTTGGCCATTCGAGGAAGCCGAAAGCGTCGATTGTGCCCGTACTGCTGGAACTCGAAGAAGTTCCGGAGGTTGATGTCGAGTTACCCACAGACTTGAGGACTAACTGCACCCTATCTGCTACAATCTCGTATTGCCCGTTCTGACCTGAACCCACAGGGCTAGCGGCCAGAGCCATAGTTATTGTAGCCACAAAGTTTGGAGAAGATGGAACAACAGGCCCGCTGTAAAGGAGAATAGTGGCATCTTCCGTATTCTGTTGTGAGACGGTCGTAACGCTGGGCTGTATATTTTCACCAGGGAAAACGGTGACCGTGACAGTGGTGCGTGCATCACAGTCCTGGAAGTTGGTGCAGCCCGGTACAAGCAAATTGATGTCGTAGTTTCCAGAGGCCGATACATAGGGGATCCAAGTGAACGTTGGCCCGCTAGAGGCAGATGTGCCAACATCTACATCAGAAACAAGAACGGTCTGTGTTGTCCCCGAGATGTTTGTATTCGCAACTTTTGCCTCCCAATCGCCGGTGAAGCTGACATTGGATGGGTTGGGGGCGAAACACGAAACACCATTATTGGACTCGACGGCAGAGGCAAAAGCTCCCGACGAGAGGATCTGCAGGATGTGCAACCCGGCGGATGCACCAGTAAACTCTGTAAGCTGGATTTGGACACCAGTAATGCTGAGGGTGCTGTTGAAGAGGAAATCTTGATACAACAATGACGAGTCGGTCGAAAGTGGGCAGGAACCACTGCAAGTTTGACTTTGCCCAGTGGCTGGATCGACATAATTAAGGGTCTGCACATTGTTGTCCGGAATGGTGGTCACACTGTCCGAGAGAAGAACCTGGGTTAGCTGAAGGACGTAAAGTAATAGAAGCATCGTACGTGAAGGCGGTGGTTCCATGGTTGCTTTGGAACGTATTTCCGAGGCGAATACCATTGGCAGAAATAAAAGAGAAGTCGCGAATAGTAATGAGCGCAGTAGAGCCGTCCGCGGCAAACCAAGAATTGTTAGCGCCATCCGCTGCAGAAGGGCAAAGGATATTCTGGATGTCGGTGAATCCAGAATCAGTGGTAGATGGGGATCCAACCACCTGGGCGTTTTGCAAGGGGACGGGAACGAGGGAGGACGAGTATGGAGTGGCACCTGCTGAATACGGGACATTTGGGTTATTAGTGCCGTTCACAACTGTTCCGTCTCCAGGGAACGCCGTGATAAATGAGCCGGCAAAGAATATACTGGAGTCGGATGCGTTCGTTGTGATCGATAGTACTCGGGATTGTGCGCCAGACACACCGACGAAGGGTGGTTCGGACCAAGTGCCTGCCTTGGGATCCCACACAGCGACATTCGACCCAGGCGATGTGAAGCTTCCACCCACCCAGACCTTGTTACCTGTTGTATCACAAAAGATAGCATCAACGTCGCCATTAGGGCCATTTGATCCCAGTGCAGAGAAAGAACCAGTAGACGATGAATAGGACGCTACGTTGTTGGCAGAGGTGGTGCCGATGGAAGAAAAGGACCCAGCGACGTAGTATGTGCTTGCTAGGGTACAGCCTGCCGAGATGCTACCACCAGAGCTTGTGGATGCGAGGCGAGCGAGAGCACCGTCGGCGTCGCGTGAGAAGAGGGTAGAAGTTGTTGGGTCAAAAGCCGGTGAAGCAGTGGAATTCTGGAACAAGTCTAAGCCCGCGAACGCGCCTGCAAGACCGACAGTGCCCATGCGATCAAAATCAATGAGGGGAAGGGCGGCGAGTGCTCCATTTGTAGAAAAAAGAGAGAAAAGTACGAGTCGAGATGGAGTCGTAAACATTATAAAAGGCGAGAAAAGAGCATGCAGCGTAAAAGCTGATGATTATGGGTGATTATGCCTCGCAGCGAGGACAGGTGCCTTGAGAACGGGCAGGACAGCGAGAATGCGACGACTACAACGACAAGGCTGCAACCACGACTGATCACTTGGCTTGATTGTTGTAATTTCAATTTTCACACGGTCAATTCAGGGCTCAACAAAATCTAATTATCTTCATTCAGAACTCGTTGTGGCCCTTCACTACAACGTTACTGGTGTCTACAGTTCCTCCGATGGGTACCATAAATGGCGAACCTTTGTCGAGTGATCTGAGAGATTTTTAGAATAAAGTGCAACAATTCGGGATATGCATGGACTCACTGAGGATACCGGTAGCGCCTCACAGGAGGTACGCTAGCATTGGACTGGAGATAATTTATTTCACAGTCGTTAGCAGATAAATCTGTATGCTTGACAGCGATTTCCAACAATTTCTCGCGTGGTGTCGAGTACAACGCTATCCAGCGCGTCAGATAAGTGTCTTCCGTGGCTTCGGGTGCATATTTGTATACGGCAACAACAGCCAATGCGGCCAGAACAGTGTTTCTCCAGACAGGACCGCTGAATTCTAGGTGTACCATTAGACGGAAGCTACCGGGGAAATGGATGGGAGCTGACCTTCTTTAGGATAATGTTCATTCGAGTCCTCGTGGTGGTGGTTGTCGTGTGCTGATGAAGATGCATTGCGGCGAGAAACGAGGGACACTGCAGTCCGCTGGCGAGCCAGCAAGGCTGCCCTGGCTAAAGACATTGCTAACTGAGGATGGCAAAGAAAGTGCGGCAGTGGTAATGCGACGTCTGAACCTAACAAAGACAAACAACTTTCCTCCTCCTACAAGTCATGTCTGTTCCTTGCCTAAAGCTCTGTCTCTCAAGATCTCCGTTGATTTCTCCTGCACATGAGCTAGCCACAACCACTTCAACAGAATTTATTCAGTCTTTACTCGCCCAACGCAGAGAAAACATTCCTTTGCCGCCTTCATCCAACTCTTTGTTTACAGACTACGCCTCTTCGACCAGTTCTATCTCGCCCACGTCTTCGCCCTGTGAAAAAGCTCTTCCTCTCTTACCTAGACAAGTCTCAGCACGTTCCGTGATCTCTTTGTTACGTATCCTAGACGACCAAGTTGCTTCAGAAGTCGAACGCATTACCATTCGCATTCGGGAAGCTCGCGATGCCATTGAGGCTCTTAAGATCGATAGGAAGGCGCCACGCGTGTAGACAGACTATAAAGACTATGATGCATGTTCCATTGTAAATTTAGATAGAGTGCAATACGTACCACACTGTAAATGGAACGCTTTAAAGGCTTGAATGGACATGTGAAACCTCCCGTGACCCAAACCAAGTTCAACTACAACCACCATCACAACCGTCGATATGGGTATGGTCGTCCCCTTTACGTCGAGATAATGCTAATCTCCCTTTCAGCAACTCAGTCTAAGCCGGTTCGACAATCGTCCCTCGACGACGCTACTCTCCACAAACTGGAGCAACAGATAAGCGCCCGTCCTAACAAGCAGGAACTAATCGAGCGCAATGTTCTCAAGGGTACGTCATGTACACCACGACCGAACTATGAATGAACTTCAAGCAATAGATGACAAGGGCATCGACCCCAGTTTGATCGCTGCGCGCGAGAAGCTAGAACGGTCGCAGCTAGAGGTTTGAATTCTCCAAGCGATCACGAATCTTTTCTCAATAACAGTAGGACAAACTCGAGCATGCCTTACAACAGCGCCCCACGGCCTCCGAGCTTGTCAAGGAAGGCATTCTAACACGTGCGTATTAGCACTGATGTGTGGTGAACATCTAACAAGGCAATATTACAGAGGACGAAGCTCCCCCATCATAGTGATATGCAGAGTGTGGGTGGTTCAAGTAATATAGGGCTGTGTATGATATGATGATAGGCTTGAAGGATGTGTCAGTAAACTTGTTTGCACCAATAAAGTCACGGACATACTGTTGTGATGTGATATGCGTCTATTGGCTCCTTCCAGTCCGTTCTCGAATTTTATCTCTCATTTCTGCAGCAGCGCGTTTTGCACCTGCACCGCCTGCCCAACCTTTGCGTGTCAACCATCCTACAAATCTGGGAGTGAATGCGGCTGTCAAACCGACGCGCACAGGGAAAAATAGTGTTTTGTGGATAGTCCACGCGAGGACAACCATGGCATAGAGTCCTTCTTGGCCTGCTCGTGTGCCGGTGCTTTCCATCTCATCGAGACCGGGTTCTGGAGGGTGTGGGTGCAGCACACTCATAACTGAAGTTTTGACACTGGTCGCGACTTGAGAGACGTACTCTGCTCCAAGCAGATTTACACCAGCGAAAGCAACGCCAAAGTCCACGGCTGAAAGGGCGAGATACACGCCAAGAGCATACCAGCCATATGACTTTATAAGATGTTTTAAGCGTTGTGAGAGGGATGCGTCTGAAGGAAGAGATGGAGGTGAATTTTCCGAGGGAGAAGGAGGAGGCGATAGTCGAGTTGGAGAATGGTGGAAGAGACGCGGACGGGATAGTGGTCTTAGGCGGACGACGGGGAGAATTGGAGGAGCACGCGCAGCCAGGCGAGGGGCAAAGAGTCTGAAGAGAGGAAGACGGACCATAGTAGGAGGAGTAGGAGTAGTAAATAAATTATATATATTTTATCTTTGCAAACTCTGTTGACGAGGTCGTTCGGCCCACCAAGCCACGTGCTTCGGAACTTGCCGAGATGATGGAAATTTTGGATCTTGTGCCAATTTGCAGGACGAGGATTCTTTTGAAGAGACTCTCCTCCTCTTCCCTTTATCTGCTCCCCCTGTTTCATGCATCCTGGAATCGCCCTTCGAGGCTTACATTACTCTTCTCCTCCAACTCGATAGCATCGCCAATTAAAATGTCCTCTCCTGTCGACGAACCTCAAGGCCCTTTCGAGGGCCCAGAAAAACTCCTTGAGATCTGGTTTACTCCATCTGCAAACGATGTTCCAGATGCATCCACTCCAGATGATTCTGGTAGGACCGGCCTTCGCAAGGTCGATCGCAAAGTATGGGAAGAAATGCTTGCCATCGTCAAGTGCCAAGTCCTTAGTGTCATTCAAGGCCATGAAATGGACGCCTATCTTTTGAGGTTGGTATTTATAGTTCAATTCATCCTACTATTTCTGAACTCTTTATCCTCAGCGAGTCATCCTTCTTCGTATCACCCCATCGCCTCATCCTCAAGACCTGTGGAACTACTCTCAATCTTCTTGGCCTTCCTCGCATTCTCGAAATCGCAGCCACCCATGCCAACATGCCCACCATTTATCGTTGTTTCTACTCTCGCAAATCTTTCATGTTCCCCGAACGCCAACTTGGCCCACACAGAGACTGGAAACAGGAAGTCGAGTTCCTCGACAAAATCTTTACCACCGGTGCTGCCTACACCGTGGGTAAGGTTAATGGTGATCATTGGCTGCTCTATATGACCAGCGCTGGAGACGGAAATACCCTAGAGGCCACATCGGCCGAGCCAGAGGGCAACGAACTGCCGCCAGATTATACCATAGAAATACTCATGAGCAACCTGTCCCCGTCTGCGCGTGCACCTTTCTTTTCCTCCCTCTCCACCGACGACGACCCTCACGAGCATGCTGCCGCTCTGTCCAAATCTCTCGGCATTTCGGATATCTTTCCACCACATCTTACGAATCTAGATGCGTTCACATTCTCACCGTGCGGATACTCCGCCAACGCACTCATTAAATGGGGCGGTGAAACCTCTCCCATTGCCATAGAGAATGGCGCTGTCATAAAGTCTGATGCATCTGGCGAGGGGTACTACACGATCCACGTAACCCCTGAAGAAGGCTGGTCATATGCAAGCTTCGAATGCAATGTTCCGGCCCATCTTTCGGAGAAAACGCGGTCCACACCTGACCTCAAAGAGCTCATCCAGCGCGTCGTTGCCATCTTCCAACCAGGGCGTCTCAGCCTGACGTTGTTCGTGTCTAGTCAAGACAACGACGCCGCAGAGGAAACCATCGAGGAGGCGCAAAGAGTCTTTAAAAAGGCCCTGTCTGAACCCTGCGTATCCCGTCCTGGAAAGGGTGTTAATGGTCACAATGCGCCAATCTACAAGCGCACCGACAAGATCAACTATGAGTTCGGTGGTTATGATCTTGCCTTCGCTACCTTTGAGCTTGTTGCTTGAATGTCATGTAGAACTTCATATATTTCGTGTATGTATGTATATCCGTCTACTTTGGTACCGCTCTGTCTGATTAGTACCCCTCTTTACATGGAAAGGATTTCTGGTTGGAAATAGACTGTCACGATCTACGTAGGAACCGAGTCACTGCCTCTATTCGATATTCAATGTTTACACTCCCGTTTGTTTTGTTGTTACTCCCGTCCCTCCCTCTAGCATCGTTGCCACGGCCCCGACACACGGTTTTTAAAAAAGCGGAAAGTGAAATGTTTTATCGATTGATTCGCGATTCTGGAATTGATCTGTGTGTTTTACTACTGATTTTCCCAACACAGCATATCTCTGTCATTACGCTTTCTACTCGGAACTTTCCAAGGTCCTCGTCTGACACTGCGCGCATACAAAAACCCAACTTGCGATTGGAGGCAGGTCGTGTGACTACCACCTTTCCCTGCATCCATCTCAACATCAAATTCTTGTCGAACCCTGTCCCCAGCTGTCCCCGTTGACTGTCTCTATACGTTAATTTCTTTCTGACCCTTGAAAGTCGGCGGAATTTTCCCGGAGGGAATCATCAGAATGTTTTTATTGACATCAGGAAGCAGGCTTGGTGATTTTAAACGCCATAACACACGCAAGGGATCTGATATCGAACGAAAAATCTTACCGGGCCTATGGCATGGAACCTTCCGTTACGACTAACGGTTCAGAACCTTATTACCGCCGCCGGGACCGGTTCAATCTCGTGTGTTCCAGATTAACAAGGTGCTTCTTTACTGTCTGATGCCTCAGTCTGGGGCTACACAACACATCTCAGCTAACGTTAGCTGCTCATGCGCTCAGGCCCATGAGCGATGCGCCAATTCATTTTCTCCCAAAAGTCGTTAGGCACGGCGATTTGCGCCAGATTCCTGGGACTCAGATGCTCCTTTCGTTGAACCACATCTGCCAGTCGGCAGATCATTCGTAATGGGCGTCTCCTCTTATTCCTTGAGGTATGACGAGCGACATTGGCCTGTCTTTCTTTCCTACTTCTGTTTCTCCATGATACCCAACATCGTTTCTCTGCCAGCAGCCACATCCTCAGAGCACCTCGAGGCATTAGCAGAGGTCAGCAACTTTGGCCACACAGATATGGGTTATCCTGAGCAAGGTCCTTGGACTTATCGCAAACTCACTGAATCGTCGCTTGACGAAGAACTTGCTCGCATGTCTGGTTCAAAAAGCTACCCTTTCGGTGTCGACATTGCTTCGCTCCAACCTTGTCTTTCACACGCCTTTCGATCTCAAGACAGATTTATTGTTGAAGAATGGGATTTGCCTGATGGAAAGTGGATTTTCAATGCGATTATGGATGGTAACGCTCGTATTTTGATGTCTCCTCCCCTTCCTGAAATCAATGGATCATTTTGACAGGACATTTGAACCATGACACTGTTAACTTCGTCGCACAAAACCTACCCCAACGCGTCAGAGACGCACTCAGATCCATAGGGGCTGGCACTCTCCCTCTTGAGCCAGAGGATGTTTCTAATTCACTGCGCTCGATCGTTCAAGAGTTAGATGATCATATTATGCTTCAGTTTTTAAGCCTTTTCCCGCAAGATCTGGAAGACATAGATCGTCTCGATGACGCAGACATATTGGCTGCACTGGAGGGTAAAGATGAGGTTGTCGCTCGTAGCCTAGGGGGTACCACGCTGGTTCTTAGTTTGACGGATGCCAGGGGTCGAGTGTGGGTGGCTAATCTTGGAGGTATGTCTCGTGTTGCATATTTTCCGATTTCTTAGACAAACAACTGTAGATTGTCGTGCAGGTACGACATGATGTTAAAAAAGATTTGCCCATGTAGATTTATCGGCCTCACTTGACAGTTCTGGGTCAGTGGCAGAACGGCCGTTGGTCAGGCACTCAAATCAATTCCATACATGACCTCAAAAATCCGAAAGAACTGTCACGGATACTGCACGATCATCCTGGCGAAGTAGACATGATCAAAGATGGACGCGTGATTGGGTTCCTCGAGCCAACTAGAGGTACGTGTATTTATCGATGCGTGGCATTAATTGAGGTCAAGTTCCTCCTCAGCACTGGGAGATATATGGCTTAAATTGCCCAGCTTGTACGCCTCAAAAGTGTATGTGCAGAGTGGCACAAGGCAACAGTGGATCTCGCCACAGCAATTCAGGAATTATGCAACGCGAATTTTGACTCCGCCCTATGTGTCAAATATCCCAGACATTTATTATCTTGTACCTGATATCCCTTATTTTCTACTACTTGGGTCGGATGGATTATTATCGACCGATCAGTACAGCAGAATGGACGCCACAGCATTAGTGCAACACTGGGTCAATGTTGCAGGAAGCACCATAGACCTTCGAACGCCATCCGCTATAAATTCCGCGCTACATCTATTGCGAGATGTGCTGGGAGGCGACGACATTGATATGGTCTCGCAAAATTTGACAGTAGAGATGGAAGAGCGTTGGATGGACGATACGACTATCGTAATACAAAAGGTGTTAAGCGCATGTTAAGTTGAATTTTTAAATGCCTTAAATAATTATTCGTTATCGTCATGAAAAGTGCATGCCGGACAGAGGCGGATATAAAGCTCAGCCATCGGCCAGGTGATGGATGCCTGCGAAGGGGGATTCAGTAACACATCATTCGAGAACTGCTCGGACATACGAATCCAAGTTTCCTAACTCTCGCAAGCATCGCAGGCGGATTCTCGTGTGCCATGGAATGCACGTACGTTAAGATGTCGAATATTTGCTCGCGAACGGGCACCCGTTCAAAGAGCTCTGAATTGTCCATCTTATCTCGTGGGGTTATCTCTAAAACTTGATCCTGCTTGTGTAGGATTTCGTTGTCAAAATGGCTGCAATAGCTTCGACGATATGTCTCGAGGTCTTCAGACTGGTAGATGATTTCCCTCGGCAGTAATATAAGATAGCATGATTCAGATCCTGAACACAGGTGATGGTAGGAGGCCCATTCCCGTATCTTGGGTGACAGACTATGACCGGCCTCACCTCGGGATAGGTAGTTGTAGAGCGCGACATAGGTGTGATGTGTGAGGCAGGATATGTCACGGAGCTCCGGCCTCATCCCATCCAAAAACATGAAAAAAGTGTCATTGAATACCGTGGATTCAGGAAAGTCGGCAGCTCTGAGAGATTTCAAATGGGAAATCATGAATCTCGGAAGGGGGGCAAAGGAAGAACTGTTCCAAGGAACAAGCTGGGTGGCATAATTAGGTTCATAGGAATGAGACCGGTTGCTGCTGGAGCGTGGAACTCCTGAGGAATTCGAAGCAAAAGAATCCGTGACAGTTCTACTCTGAGGCAGTTTGGCCATGAATCGACCCGTCTGGACTATTTGAGAGGCTGGAGATCCAGAGGAGTCTGAGAACGATGATGAAAGATTTTCTACTTGGCGCGACGAGGAAGAGGCAACATTCTGGCCATAGAAATTGATTCCTCCAGGTGAATCAGACTGAGATGGGTTTTTGTTAATTTCTATCCACGAGCTATTCTGTTCTGCAGAAGACTCCTGAGCGGTATCGAAAGCTATTTTTCGCCTTTTCTTGGGCGTGTAGTTACATTCAGTCTTGTTGTCGTCTTTACAATGGTTACAGACTGGGAGACTTCGATCGCACTACGATCCAACAGAATCAGTCTTCAATTCTTTGTAGGACAAAAAAGTGGGAGATAACCTTCAAGTTTATTAAGCGACAGCGGTCACACCGCGGTATACCACGATGCGCTGGTGTCGGAAGTGGCGTATATTTGCACTCCCGTCCAACCGTCCAGGAACAGTGATTACAAGCAGGTAATACACGGTCGCACTTGTAACAATAAGAACCCTAAGTAAATAAAGCTATGGTACGACGAACCTTAAGGTTGTTTAAACGACAATGATCGCACCTGGGCTTTCCTCGGCGACCGATCCAGAGCGACTGACGAGCCATATAGACCTTTGGATTCGGTATACGAATTTTCAGTTGTTCATCTTCGCTGTCTCTTGCAATCGCTTCCTCTGCTTCAAATTCCGACATGATAGGCACAGTGATCACCTAAAATCAAATCTACTGAGGTTTGGCTTCGAGAAGGCAGTAAAAATCGAGTTTGGCTTGTGCTTCAAGCAGCTTCCTGTTGAAACTCACCTGAATTAAAATGCCACGAGTAGTAGTTTAGTGTTGCCACACCGGGTGCGCTTATTCGACTGGGCAGAGGCGTAGAGCGAGGCGCGATATGTGAAACACTAAAGAGCTCGAGGAAATTCCTGTTCAAAAAGCCAAATGTAGTCAATCGACGATGGCCCGTTCGCCACCAGCCAGTGCTGTGAAAGAGGGATGACAACCTACGACTCGGAACCTGATCCTACTTACGAGTCTTATCGTGACGTGACAACCAGTGACGATCACAACCTTGATCACATTTAGAGACAAAACCTGTCTCAAGTTTGTATGTAGCGCTCCTGTAGCATGCAGGGTGATTGATGAACAGTGATTTGAACCAGGCACCTCTAAAGCTTACAGCTTTAGTGGGGTGGATCCAAGTTGAATAGCTGCCAGGCGCATTTCGGTCTCTCACCATAGGCTCGACCTCTCAGTTTCAAGGGTTCCACTCAGACCTAAATCTGTGCAAATACAAAGAGCTCAGAGGCAATGAGCTTTGAAGCGACCTTCACGACCGGTGGTGAACTTAGCAATTCGCGCACAGCTACCAAATATGGTCAACGTAGTTCGAACTCTCGGGTATCTCCGGACAGCAGAGGTTCCAACTTCGAAGCTTCTCAAGTATGATTGTTCTCTCACTGTACAGCAGACCCTCCGTCCAGCTCACAACAAGCATCCTCTCTCATCAAACGTGATGTTTTCTTGGTGTGGGACTAGGCCTTCACTTGGGCGATTGGATGGCCTCAGAGCACAAACGTTCCATTTCTGGTCGCTATCAGTCAGAACCTAAAAGGACTTGATATCATTGACCTATGACACGTGCATGGGATTAACGCACGGCGAAAGAGGGTGGCGATGAAGGTGTAAACGGCTTGAAGCTGCGGCACTGTGGGATGATCTATTAATAGTACGTCAAATCCATCGCGTCAAGGCTGCAAGAGACGACATACCAAGTAACTTGTATCACATGGTAAGTAATAAACATGCGGTCAACAGCTTCTAGTATCCCAGCGACCCTTCGACTCATTGCACGTTTGATATTTTACTCTCCTGCTTCTCCGAAAAGACCTCATGGGAGCACTTGGTACTCCAGGTATAAGTTGCGAAAAGCCCAATGTGTCTTGCCATCGTTCCCGGCTCTTGGCTTACTAGGTCGATATCTGCAAACATGCGCTATCTTCAGCTACTCTCTGTCTTTCTGTTCTGGCAAGGGGCCGTTAGTATGACGGTCCAGAAGCGTCAAGGTGTTGACTTCTACAACCCTACCGTTGGGGGTGGCTCCTGGTTAGATAACGGCAAGTTTTAATACCTATTCAAAGAGAGGTCGAGAAACTAAGTCGTCTTAACTTACCCAGCGGGTGACGGCCTGGGAGAGCCTCTTAATGTGAGCTTATTGAACATCTTCGGTTCATGCGTTCTGTATGACATTTATCATCACAGGTCGTAATCTCTGGCTTGAGCTCGGCCGATGTCCTCACAGATGATGGGATTATCAACTTTGCTCAGGCAATCGGCTTGTATGTCTATTAGGCGCAGTCTGACATATAGACCCTGTCTCATGCATATCTTCAGTTCCACAGAATGTCTTGACATCCACCTCGGTGGCCCTCAGTCAGCCAACTTGGGTGACGGGAATGGCTTTGTTAATCAGACTGTACGTCGCATTCTCGATTGACATTACGCAACTCATAGGTCTTTCAGATCGAACTTCGTCAGGATTACGGCGATGCTACTCTTGGTACTTGCCTGGAGAGCCTTATTGGAGGAAATCACTTCAGGTGGGTTATCTATAAGCTATAGGAATCATCGGTATTAATACTTTGATATTTTAAAGGGTTTTCCGCCAGAATGGCACCGCTGCTGACAGCGGTGCCCTCTTTTTGGCGTGAGATTTCGCAAGTTTTTAAAGTGCTTTTGGTGAACTAATTTGGCAACAGTGTCTCTCAGGAAGAGGTGCGGCGTTTTTAGCATCGCTCACTCAGAATACTTAACATAGCCTGACTCGTAGGATGCCGCTGATGACCATGATATCGTACCAGACGGCTATGACATTGGTGGGTCTTGAGCCCTTTATTAGGCAACAACACTTTGCAGTGACCATGGTCCTGACATTTTAGGACGTGATCAACTCGTCTCAAATGCAGTTGGAACGACAAGCTTTAATGGGGTCACCTACGTGACCACCGCGCAAAATCTGACGGGTTTCCTCCCTGTTGGATCTGACGGGTAAGATTGCATATTAAAAGTTTCACAGAACATGCAGTATATTGACTTTACGTGACGCTGTAAATAGCATCAATCACGGTAATTGTCAAATTGTTTCTGCGTAGCAAAGGTAACTCACCGATCTTTATTTGCAGGCATTGCTATCGACGGTATTGTTACTTTGTTGACTGTTACAATCCAGTAGATGGTGTTCACGATGTATGTGCATTTATGGTGCAGACCATCATTCTTCTGACTGTTCCAGACAGGGCTTTATTGTCTTATTTGTTGCTTTTGTTTTTTTCGGATTCTCTGTTGGATAAGACTCAACTGGTACTCGTAACTCACGTGTGTTCATGAATCAATCAATGAAAGTTCAAGCTTCAAGTATTACTTCATCATACTAACATGATCTGCAAGCTCTTGTTGTTTATATGATCTACAATTACAATGGTGGTAAACAAGCGTTGTGGTATTGGGTGCTGTCCAAAAAGCGTAAAGGCCAGAATGCAAGATAAATGAGCTACTTATAGTCCACGTTCGGGAGATATGGGCTCCGTCATTGTTTCGTCTTGGAGCCCATGACAATTGAATTTGCGCATAACCTCCCTCTGACTTCGAGCATGCAATACCTCGGCCTTCGTGCGACGCTGGACACGAGCGAGAACAAAATCGAGCTGAGAGAAGTTGGCAGCATTCGTGGCAAATTGTTGATGTCGGGTACCATTTACGTGCTGTGCATCGAGACATTTAGACGGTAATATAAGCTGATGGAGGCTTAGACTTACCACTTTAAAATCGGTGAATTTAGCTCTGCAACTTTCACAATATCCTGGCTTAGTGCCTTCCTCCCTCGTGGGAAGCTTGAGAGTATTGGTGCTTCGACTCTTTTTTAGCATGGGCTGCCGTTCAGGAATTACTGAAGGGGGTCCCATTGGTGGTGCCTTGTTCTCTTTTCCAGCAGTCGGATATTTACGCGATGTAATGACGTGCTTGGCTCGTCCACTAAGCGCGGAAGGCAACTGAGTTCGAGCGACATAGCCTGCAGTTGAGGTGGTTCCAATTGTTGAGGTGATGCTCACACTATTCCCCGAGGCGGCCAAATACCCAGCTGTGCCCGAAGCTGAGAACAGGAAACCAGACGCGACAGCAGAATCCAAGTTTTCCAAGTTCTCAGCATCGCCTTCGAGGTCTCCGGTACAATCGTCATTTGGTGCCTGAGGGAATGTCGCTCGTCGATGAAGGTTGTTCATCGACACCGATCTCCTCAGATCTCCGGCACGCTTCGCATGCAGGCTGGCCTCCGCCTTCCTCTTCATGATTTCAGCCTGCCGTAGTTGGCTATTGTATTCCCTGCCCTCTGCCCTCTGTTCCTTTTCAGCCTTCTGAAGTCTCTCCCAGCGTCGCTTCTCTTTCCCATCAAATGCGACAAAAGGACCTCGAGACTGTGGATGGCAATGCAAGACAGGCCAAGGAGGGGCTGCATCCCGCGATTTCGAAACCGGATATTCCTGTACAGCGATAGTAGCAAGTTCCTCCCGGATATCTTCAATAAGCACGAAACGACTTCCACGCGCAAAATAATTAAAATCGTGACGTTTTTGTGTAGGATCGCGTTCTGTTGTTCCGTTCCTTTGTTCATACTTCAAAAGGCGTTCAAGTGACAACGTTGACTTCGCCGGAGTAGCAGGAAGCGTCAAAGGGGCCTTAGGAGGAACGTCCAGAAGTCGCTGGAGAACACTTTCAAGCTTTATTGCGTTCCAGACCTTATAATTGAGAGCTGCGGGGATAGCGGAAGGATTCCCGCATTCGTTATCTTTTCCATGTCTGTAGAGTTTGAAATCAGAACGTCATCACAAATAAAAATCGACTCGACGGCACCTATTTTTCAGCTTGATTGGACTTTTTAGTCCTTGCCCCACTTTTTGCAAATTCTCTTTGTCTGTGTGTTGAAACGCTTCTGGACGATTGGAAATTATGTAGCTAACTGATTTGTCCAGAAATTTCACAATTTTCTGTCGAATGCAGTTATATCAGCTATTCGACAATGAATATCGATAAGTAGCTTACCCCTTGAAGCCTCTCAATCGCTTCTTCATAGGAATCCTGATCCTCAGGCGAAATACTCAGCTCGTCGAAATAGAAAACGAAGCCTGGAAAGGCTTTGGTGTATTTTTCCTTGAATTCCGCCTTCTGTTGTTCTCGTTCTCTCTCTTTACGTTCTCTCGTCTTATCACGCAAGACAGTGGGCGGGTCGGCAGTCTTTACGCGTTTAGAATTGTGTGAATGCGTCGATGTTTCTGTGTACGGATCTGGAGAGCGAGAACGTTTGTTTCCTGAGACGATTCTCTGTGGCTTAACGACTGGAGCGACGGTGGGTAATTGATGAGAACGGCTGGACAGAGGGCGACGAGGTAGGGTAGCCATGGGGTGAGTCAAGAAAGAGAATGGGTGTTGTGCGGGTAATAGAAAAAGGATGGCGTCGGCGGTAGGCCTGCCTGTGTGGTGGTTGTGGCAGTCAACTCAGCAACAACGCGTGTGGTCACAGTTTATCAACAAGTCACACATCACCTCGAGGCCACCGTTGATCTCGGTTGCTCTTGCATTGGAAATTGTGGCTACTGTAGTTAATTTTCTGCACTCGAAGAATAGCTATAGTGGGATTAAAACCTTTTATAAGGAACATAGTTATTTCGATCTACCACTGCATAACATGTTGTGGACCCTGGATTCGACGCGTCGCGCATATATCACGTGATCGTGTCACAATTTGCTCTTTACTCCGACGCCACGGCTCTCGCTCAAAGATCTCTTCGCCGTTGGTAGCTCTGCAAATTGGTAATATAGTTGAAGTACTTCGGGGTTAGCCACATCCCCACTGGGAGTCAACTTGCTGCCCGAGACAATTTGTTTGACGGCAAGCTCTATTTTCTTGCCATTTCTTGTATACTAAAGCATATGAAGCGCGTGTAAGCATTCTAGTATTTTTGATATTTTATACATGAATACTTACGGGTATATCCGCAACTTCCAGTATGTCGTCAGGAATATGTCTGGATGTCAGTTGTTCTCGTATTTTGCCGTGTATGTCCCTTTTCAGATTTTCTGAGAGTTTCTGACCTATCTGCATCTTCACAAAAAGAAGAATTCGCTCGTCTTCGTCAAATAAACGTCTTTGGCCGATGCACAACGTATCTTGAATGGTGGGTGAAAAGGTTTCCAGCACTGAGTAGATTTCACTGGACCCGAATCTTATACCATTCCGGTTTAATACCCCATCGCTGTTGTATTTCTTACTGGTAAGACACATTCAAAACGTATGAGGAGAGCACTAACCTTCTTCCCAAGATCATTAAGCCTTTGGTGGTTGGATTAACTGTCACAAAGTCACCTTGATTCCAGACACCTTCGATGAATATTAAGGAGGCATCAGGTACATCCATATATATTGACAACTGAAAATAGTCCTTACCAGGGTACTTCTCGTAGTATGCATTGCGTAGCTTCTCCCCAGAAATATCTCCCCAAAAGTAGACAGGAACCGATGGGTGTGGTCGGGTAACTACGAGTTCACCAGCCTCAGATGTGTTCTCGATATTGACGCCCGATAAGTCGTAAACCTCGACCTTAATTCCAAGCACTTTGCTGGATAACTCTATACATCATAATCGATACTGTCAGCAAGTATCTTCTCCAACGTCCATCGCGTACCTCCTGCAAACACCGGCATGCTTGGCACATTCGTCAGGACTGCTCGCCCGCTCATTGAAGTGAGAAAAGGAAACTTATAAATATAGATGTACACTCACAGGCCGAACATATGTCTGTTCCTCCATAACCCGAGAAAACGCGTATTTTTCCACCGAAAGCCCTGTATGCCCATGTATGCAAGGGCGGCGTCAAGACTGCACCTCCGGACATAATCGTTTTTAGGGCATCGAATGAGGCAAGTTCCACTAGTATGATCCAAAATGTCTGTAATTAGTTACGGCACAGATAAAGGAAGCATGTTCCTACAAGGCTCGATTTTTCTTGCGTGCATTTCTGCTAGAAAGCGGGGGCTTACTCCCAGGACAGTTACCCTTAGCCATCGAATAAGTATCAGCCAGTATCATAGGCTTCCAGAAAATGCAAAGCTTACGCTTGTTCATGCACCATGCGAAGAAAATTCGGTATGTCGGGGTAGAATGGGGAGCCGTCATACAGGACCAAACGCGTACCCCAAGCAAGCCCAGCAATCATGAGATTCCACATCATCCACCCAGTCTGATGAAACTGTGAGAAGACGAGGGAAAAGATCAACTCAGAAACTGACTGTCGTATATTGAAAGAACGTCTCATCTCTTCCAATATTAGAACCAAACCCGATATCCTTCATAGTCTGAATCAATATGCCCTAGGAAATAAAACATCAGAACGACCGAAATAACTTATTCTGCAAGCTCTTACCCCTGCTGAATGAACTATACATTTCGGCGTTCCAGTAGTTCCTGATGATCTGGTTAGCAATGTTCAAATAAGGCCATTCACAGCTCACCACTGGAGAAGAGAATCAAAAGCTCGTGTTGAAAAGGAAGCTGCTCAAATGTAAGTTGCATGCCGTCATCCTTGCTCAGAAATTCTGAAAGGGTAGCGCTGCTGGCTTGTCAGCTGTGAGGGAAGACCAAAATGCTCTTAGACTCACGTATTCGGAGCCAAGTCATATGGAACGGGAATGATGTTCCCAGTAATAGTGCTGGGTAGTAGAACGGCCTGCTTGAGTCCATGATCGAAAAGATCCAATACTATCGTCGAAATATTCGACAACAACTGGACAATTTTTCCTGCGTAGAATACTTCTGTCTCTAAAAAGAGAAGTTTAGGTTGAATTTGACGATATCTGTCAAGAACCCCCTGTTGACAAATTAGTTGCGTTAATAACTAGTACGAAGGTCAAATCTTGCCTTCGGCCCCATGTCAGGCGCTGTACTAGAGTAAATGCCGCCAATACTCGCAGTCGCCAGCAGGAGCACTATCGCAGTAACTGAGTTTGTAACTATAGCTAGACGTGTTAATGCTCAACATCAGTCGCTATCGTTTCTCCACTTCCAAGTCGACTTGCCTGCAACCCTGTCTCCTCTACTTATACCAAAGGAGCGCATGGCGGCCGCCATCTCCCTGACCTTTTCCCTCAATTGTCGGAAGGTAACATGTCCTATCACCCCCAGTTCTCCGACCATGGTACAAGCCACCGCGTCGTCGCTTCGACGAAGGATATTCTGAGCATAATATAGTCGAGATCCGGGGAACCACTGCAAGGTCTCTTTTGTATGTCCCGGTTCAACCACCTGTGATAGTACGTGTAATGAAAGGGACAGGAATGAAACGATATCTTGGCACGAACACGTTCGGGTGGACTCGAATGGATGATTTCAGAGAATTGCCACAAATCCCACCAAAATTCGAAATCGCCAACGGAGTATCTGTGAAGGTCCTGATAGTTCTCTTGAAGATGATGTCAACAAAATACGGATAGCATACTAATAACATGGAGCACACCGATGTGTAAAGTTGGATGTCGCCTATTGACGAAACCCCTAAACCGCTCGACATTCGTAGAAGCTAGGTTCAAAGGAGTCCAGAGCAGACGAGACTGTGAAAAGCGATCGGTCATGGTGTGTGCCGGAAGGCTTCCAACACGATCTGCCTTTTATTCTGGGATTCAGGATCGAAGTTTACGTTTAATCATAACCTGACGGAATCAGACGCAGCAAGTGTCATGTGTGGGCCCCTGTGGGGTCATATGAGCACCCCACTAGGTAGCGCATTTCAAGACGAGTCCAAGAGGATTTTTGGCAGGTTGAATATTAAGCCAGATAACCGAAGAACGTTAACATGTTGCCATTGTAGGTGTCATAGAAGAGAAGAGATAGAAATTTGCGAGTTGATAGGACGTGTGGGAGAAACGGGTCACGCGCTTCTTCCCCAGATTCCTTTCCCCGTCGTTGATAAGGTCTGACCCGTAGATATCTAGAATGTGTAAGCATACAGTGGGGACGGTTAATCCCTGCGAAGAAAGTGTCGGCAAGAAAGTGGTCCATCAAACTTTTCAAACTCCGTTGCTCTTCAAAATCGTCTACAACTTGAAACTTCATTGCTTT
>JABAJV010008567.1:0-78067 GCA_018854895.1 Tricholoma furcatifolium
GTAGTATCATATTCAAGACTCCATGTGATGCACCCTGTGTGATATGCATTTGGAGGTGCCAGTGTCTTTCAGGCAAGTGTCATCCGATCAATGAAGCCGCGCATTGCAAAGGCTCTGTAACTTGCTTGTGTCGAATGAGGTTAAAGCATTCGTATTATTGAATTATTGTATATCCTTGCCAAGTCTAGAAAGATGGTAATTAATAGCAGGTTTAGGTTGTCTCTTGGGAAGGGGCTGCGAAAAGGAAAGGAAGATGAGTGGCCGAAGCAACAGGATAATTGGAAAAGCAAGACGCACAGTCGTCCGCATGCACATAAATAAGGCCTCCGCATGTGCCTTGCATTCTCCAACAGAATTCACATCTTTCGTTGCGGCCCAACAGCCGAGCATCGCAGCCAGCTGCACTCCGCAGATGTTTTGTGTAGCAGCTGAAATTGTGAGGTGGGTCAGACTTTAAAAAGGGGGAAAGCGCGAAAAGAACGAACCTTTTCGAGGGCGAACCTTTAGGTTCTTTATGTGAATGGTCATCGCAGCGACGCGTGAACTTCAACTCACGCCGTTGTCGGCTCTGAAAAGTTGTGTTCGTTGGCGGTCAAAATTGTTATAGTGCCACACGTGACCTCTAGCTTCACATCTCTCCACGTTGTCGTCAAACGGGGCTCTTATACTGAACTTTCTCTTTAACGTGGTGGGATTTTATGCACAATGGCGACCCCGGCATTAAACAAGAACAACTCCGGTGGGTGGTTTATTGAGACAGTGGACAACTGGAATGGCACCTTATCATAAGGATGAACAGCAATAAAGCGGATTATGCAGGAGGCGAAGGAACTGGCGAATGACCCTTCTACAGATTACTCTGCTGCCCCGTTAGAAGTAGGTCGCATTCCATTTTTCTCATTGCTCTCATTAAACCTCATTCTAGGACGATATATTCGTCAGTGTCTCGATCAATATCTGCGATGCTCTACCTTAATTAAGACCAATAGGAATGGCACTGTACTCTACGAGGTCCTGCTGGAACTGAATTTGAAGGAGGACTGTATCACTTTCGCATCTTGTTGCCTGCAGAATACCCATTCCGACCACCATCCCTTATGATGCTGACACCGAACGGAAGATTCGAGCTCAATACCAAGGTAGTGAACAATAACTTCTCCTAGGCGCCAGACTAAGGCCATCGCTTCTGTAGATCTGTATTAGCTTCACGAACTGTGAGGGCTTGGTCACAGTATAGTTTGAGCGTGGCCGCTAACTTGTTTTACCAGACCACGAGGAGCTGTGGCAACCAGCGTGGGGTGTTCGAACAGGTGTGTCTGGTGTGATTATGCTCAATGAATTATTGCTTATCGGAAAGTTAGCCATAATCGGACTACAGGGTTTCTTTCCACTGAAAGGTCAGCAAGCCGTCGGCGTGGGTTCAATTGAGTATCCTCCGGCAGAGCGGAAACGCTTGGCGGCTTTGTGAGTACAAGGATTGCCCCGCTCTATTGAAATATGCTAAGCCGCTATAGGTCACGAGAATGGGTCTGCCCGCATTGCAAAGAATCTAATTTAACACTACTTCCCGACCCCTCTGCTGAAGCAAGTGGGAGTGGTTCTGTGATAAAGGATGGCAATAGTGACACCATCGAATCATCGACCCCGGACCTTGAAGAGTCAGCACAGCCAGAGCCAACACGGCCAGAGCCAACTCCCGAGCCGGCTGTGATTCACAGTATCGAGCCACTACTAACCCCAGGTGCTGCCGCAGCAAATCAGACCCGACCAGGAGGTTTTATCACACGGGCTGCTGTGGATACGCCAACTGTACGGACGACGGGACGTAGACCGCCTCTTGTGCTGGTGGACGGGGCGATCTGTATGTTGTTCGTGATTGCATTTGCGATCATATGTCGCAGGATCGTTTAGGAATTTCTATAGGGTTTGTAAATCTGTATTAGTATGTTGTAAATTATGATTTGGCTAAGAGTGTCTTGAGTGATCGACCTGAGACGAGACATAAGCTGTTCGATCACATCAGTTGCTATATTTATTAAGTTTGTACGACCACATCGCGGATGACTTGGAGCATAACGCGCTTCATGACCAAACCACCATCTTCATCAGTCGACCGCAGAAAATCTCTGCAGCTTCCTCATCGCCCCATGGATGTCCCTATACCACCTTCTCTTCTCGAATCTCCCTATCTCGGTCCTAAAAGCATCTTCCAGCGTACACCCTCAGCGCCACATGACCGCCCTACCGAAGAAGATGAGCGGTGGCTTCAGGATACAGTGCCCTTATCACCCGATGCCAAGAGAAAGGGACATCTATCTACATCATCCTCCGTATCCTCTGACGAGGAGGCTCCTCAGCCAGTTTCTCCGACTGATCACGATCATACACCATTATCCCCGCCTAGCGTACAACGGCGGCACTCGCGCCTCTATATGCCTCCTCGCGTGCACTCTGCACCATGTATTGCGAAACAGGAGTTTTTTGCTCCCAAACCCTAGACGTGTTTTCATGCTTTTCTCCTATCTTTATCGGTATTCCAGGGGGAGGGATCCATTATGTTTTCTAAAGCTATCGGCACCCAGAACGTATGGCCCTGGTCACATACACGCAGACATTGGGTCGTTTACGCCACATACACTCACTGCTGTAACTTAATGCGCTTTCTATTGCGACACTCAAGGAATTGTAGCCACATCACACCACGTAGAACGCTCGTCCTACTAATCCATTTGACACGCACTCACTCCACTACTTGTACCTAATATTCGCATCTATACACGCCACAACACAACTTACAGCCATCTGACATCATGTACAAAAAAAGATGTAATATCGCAAAAACAACAAATCACAACAATTGTATGATACTACTACTACTTTTTCTTAATGTCCCGAAGGCTGAACACAATCAGATCCTCATCCTCCAGATTGTAGGCTGCGATCGAGGTCGAATTGGTAAGCATCTTGCCCTCGAAAGACAATCTGATACGCGACGCGCCCACAGTACTGTCAATATGCCGAGTGATGCGATCTCGAATAGTGGACACCAGCAAGTCCAGGGCAAGGTCTGGAACAGTAACAATCGATCCATCGAGCTTCCATTCTGGCTTGGATGGTTCTAGAGGGAGCTGGACCCGCAGTGATATGGGATGCTATGTTTGGTGAGATGAGTGTGACTCGACGATCGAGAAAGTTTTAGACTCACAGGATGCATTGCAAGCCAGTCGCCCTCGGGGTACAGTTGGCCACCGGGCAATTTTGCGACCCGCTGGCGTTTGGCGGGTGGCAATTCGTCCGCGCCGCCTTCCATTTCATCTGCAGAACGAACTTGTCCTGCCTGTGCCTGGAGCGCTCCATTCGCCGCAGCGAGTGCTGCTGAGCGGGTCGGATGCATTCCAGGGGCCGGAGGCTGATAACCAAATGGCTGAGCTGCGTCCATACCCTGATAGTGTAGTGGCGGCAACATGACTGGGGGCTGGGAGTACGCGGATGCTGGTTGAGGACCTGATGAGATTGTAGCAGCCTGGTAAGCAACAGTATTTCCAGCTGATTGTGGGTGAGCTGGGAGAGAGGCAGGTGCAGGGGGTAAAGTGGTGAGAGGAGCTGGGATAGCGGCGGGGCCAATACCAGGCCCAATGGCATTCGTGTCTTGACTAGATAAATAACATCAGTAGTGATACAGAGAATATCAACGAGAATGCTTACGGCCCAAGACCCTTTGCACGATGAAGGGCAGCGATTTGTTCGTCGAAATTGACATTGGTCGAGAACCGGTCCAACGTATTCGCTTTTGATGCTGTGTGACCGTCCCAAACGACTTTCTCCCTTTCCTTCCGCCGCTCTCGTTCCTCCTCCTCCTCCCGTTTGCGCCGTTCTTCGTCTGCCTCGGCACCGAAGATATCCACACGCGTACGTGCGAGACTTTTGAGTGACGATACAACATTGGCACCCCGTTGAAGCTCTGATGCTTGGGACTTGCGAAGCTCCAAAGCATCGCGCTGTTCCTTCCATCGAGGATCCAAAAGTTCGATTCTCATATGCTCGTCCAGTTCGTCCACTGCAATCGACTGACCACAGATTGAGCAAGTCGTCATAGCAGCTTTTGCGCCCTTCTTGTCCACTGTAAAGTCGAAATTATATCGGCAACAATAGCTATAAAGTGAAAAGGGCACTTGCATTTTGGCACATAGTCCGTGCGGATCTTCATAGGCCCAGCAGCATTGAGAGTGCCAGACTGGAGAGCTTGTGCACGGGCTATCTCCCTCGCGCGCTCTTCCGCCTCGCGTTTCTGCTTGGTCTGGGCGTCTTCCTCCTCGTCGCTCTCTTCCATCGCCGCGTCGTCTTGTGGACCTACTCCAGCACCACCGACAGCCGCTGCAGCCTCAGCCTCAGCCGCGGCTTGGCGAGCACGATGCGCCTCTACATCCTCCGCAGTCGTCTCCATTATCATTGCAGCCATTCTCTTTTGAGCCAACGTCATGTTTTCAACCTCCTGTACGCTCATGGGGGGTGGAAGCTCCGAGTTGGCATCTGCAGCGGTGAACTCGATTGTTTGCACAATAGCATAATCATGCCAGTCAATCTCCGCAAATGCAACTAAAAATGTCAGGTTAGTCTCATTTAGCATAGCGTAGGGTAGTATGACACGGACTTCGTTCTGCCTCCTGGTCGTCCTCACGCTTCTTGTCTTTTTCACGTTTATTTTTCTCCCATTTCGCGTGCTTCCTTGCCATATCCAAGGTCTTCCAACGTGCATCCTCCTGTGTCCGTTCCTTCAGCTGTGCCAACACCTCCTTATTAGGATGCAGTATCTTGGTGTATTGCTCCACCAACCGATTAAAATACCCAAAGAGCGAATGCGTGGGGCGAAGGAAGTCGAACTGATAGTTACGACCTTCGCGCACGGATAGGTTGGCGAGGAAGCTTCGGCCTCTTGATGCACTGAACAGTGCGGTAAGTTTCATAATGTCGCTATGGGCTCAGGTTAGAAAGAAAACCAAGCCATGAAAGTAAGAAAATCTCGTACAGGTCAATGCTGCTGATGTTGGGCATGTCCATGATGAATTCTGCAGGTGGGGCCTCGACGCCGATATCAACCACTTCAACAGCTTGAGTATCGCCATCCTCCTTTCCTTCCTTCTCAGGCGCCACCTCGTCTGCCTCTCCTCGATTAATTTTGTCCATTTTATTTCGGTAATAGGCATGGTAGGGGTCTGCTGGATTGAGGAAGGAGAATTTGGGATCGGTTCGTTGACCTTCGCGAATCTTCTCCTCAAACTGCGGTGGGTTGGCTGAGCGCGCAACAAAGCTGGCAGTCCTGTCAATTACGGCTAGATATGTCCCAGATAAATAAACTGCTCTAGAATAAGAGGTTTGCACGATATGTGCTTACACTTTATTTCAGGCGGGGGAAGAATGAGGCCACTAGAGAACCTCAAAGAACCGGTTCCGGACGCCAGTTCCATCTGTATGTCGGGAATGCCATTTTGATGAATTCCGTTTGCGACAACGGGCGTAGTGTCGACGAGGGCCGTCATGGTTGGGAATAACTTTTGACGCAGCTCGACGACAGCGTCTTTAGCTCACACTTTCCCACGGTCAAACAACTTTTGCTCGTCTGCCTTCCTTTCTACTATCCACCAGCACATATGTTTGGCGCGTTTCGACCGTCTCATGTAAATCTCGGCGGTCTTCTCTGGTGAGCATAGCTGCTTTTATTTATGTTATTTTGGACCAATAATCCCACAGGAAGACGCCATGGAAACTTTCGCCAACACGCAAAGCGAACGCCAGGGCTAGACTAAAGAAAGTCGATGCAGTTATAGAGGCAGTTAGAGCAAGCGGTGTTCAATGCGGCGCACTCGTGCGTACACTCTTAATTGTTTCAATGTTTCGAGGCTTACTCTCCGCTCCTGCAGGATCGCGCACTGGAACTGCCAAAGGAGCACGAAATGCCCGCAAAAGACAAATACACAATATTTAGCGCTACTGCTAGAGGCTACCGCAAAGGCATTCACAAGGTCCCCAAATGGACACGGGTGAGTAATAATTATATTTCTGTACGGCTGACAGCAACTAACAAATTCCTCTCCAGCTTACATTAAGAACAAACCCCAAGGGTTTCTAATTATCATTCCATGTCGTATATAGCATTATTCTACCTACTCTTTTGGAAATCGAACTAGAACAAAATTAACTGTATCGTCCCTTTTTTAATCCCCTCCAACACCTTCGGGGCACCCAAAACCGTTTTGAAAACCTCATCCCTGGTCTCTGGAATATCCAGAAGAGATCGCTTTTTGGAATCCCGATACGTGATGTCAAGCATGATGTGTGAAAGTGCAGAGACCGAGAGTCCATCTGAAAGTATAGAAAAAATAGGCCTTGAGTCGCGTTCTAGCATAGAGCAGGTAAAGGCTCACCAGTTTCACAGAGTAGCTTGCCTATTCGACCTGGAGTGCCCACAGCAGCGCCGACCTTCGTCCGTCTCAGATATGTTACGTGCTCTGAGAGTTTAAAGTGTTTTGCGAATAGCTTTGCAACCTCGCCGCCCTTGTCACCCCTCAGTTTCTTGTCCTTCAAGATTCGAGTGACATCTGCGACGCGCAACGCAGCTCCAGTCAGGAAAATAAGTGTCGGTGCTCCTGGTGATTTTGATTTCTGCCCCAGGCGTTTACTGAGGGTGGGATTGGCTTGGATATATGCGTTAGGACAAGGGAAATCGAATGAAACATGAGGATAACGAACTTTGAATGATGAAGTCCAATAGTTGGTCCAGTGTCCGTGGTCCAGTCCATGAAGATGTATCCACTATTGATGAGGCTTTCTGCGCGTCAATTTAACAATATCTTGTAGAGCAGTAGGCCGTCTGCACGCACCCGGTATCCGCAAATCTTCTAATTCAAGTGCAGTGACGTTTGAAAAGACTTTGGCCTGTTTAGATGCCAGGAAATCGGAGAGCTCAAGTGGGGGCTGAGCAGCAACAGATTCTTGGACTATTTCTACGGCCTCCGCAAGTTTGCGTTTCTGGCAGGATCTAAGCAAGAAAGCACCCGCAAACTCTGGGTAAACTCACCTTTGCTTTTCTTTCTTTTTCCTTCTCCCTTCTCTTCCTTTTCTTTGCTAGGGCAGCATCATCACCTGTTGGCCTGGGATCTAAATCTCCGGTCGCCACTTCCTCCTCCGCGCTAACAGAATCGTTATCGTTGTTGTCTGAAAAGAAACCCACATCAGGGGTAGCCTCATCACCAGAGAGGGCGACGAGTTCGTCGATAACAAAGTCGTCTTCGAGGTCGTCGCCTCGATGCATGCTATTCGGTAGAGGTGGAAACAATCAAGCTTGAAGAGAGAAATTAATGTTCTGCACGTGATGTGCTAAATTATATTGGCTTGACTTTGGTTTTTCACGGAGATGGTATCGATTTGACGTCTATCAAACGGCTTTTCTTGCATTAACATGCTTGCTGTAACTCTGCATGACTGGTTTTATCTTTTCTTTGGGTCTCCGACACTCAGGGTCTTGGCTGAGCACTGGATCATTTGCACGGGACTAATTGCGGCAACGTGCCTTTTACCATGCTTTTATAAAGTCTTCCTTCTTAGAAACAGCTCGCGCGATACCCCCCATCCACTCCCCTCCTCCTCCCCCGCATCCCCCCTTCCCCACAAATCATCTCGTAAAGCCCGCCGCCCCCGAAATCGCCATCGCAGAGTCAACGACGTCGACCCTCTTCAAAACACCACCTTTTCATCCCAAACCGTAGAAGTAGACATGCGCTACACGCGCCAATCTCGTTTCTCAAAAAAGACCATCGTTCCTCTGCCATTTTCTCCAGTCCCGCCACCACCACGAGCCAAACAACACTATGACGCTTTTCTCGTCCTCGACATCGAGGCGACATGCCAGCAGGGAACAGACTTTAACTTCCCCAACGAAATAATTGTGTGCCACAGAAATTTTTTTTCCGTTGCGGCGTATCTGATCTCATCTTTTTAGGAATTTCCCGTCTGTCTCATGAGGTGGAAAGATAGGACGAATGGCTTGGAAGCCAGCAAGCTTGAAGTCGTGGCAGAGTTCCGTAGTTTCGTCAAACCCACATGGCGGCCTATCTTGTCACAATTTTGCACGGAACTCACTGGTATCACACAGGTGAGTTCCTTTCATGATACCCCACATACACGTGCCCCACATCCATTTACCGCCCTATCGCTGACTTTCTTATGCAGGAACAAGTGGATGCCGCTCCTTCTTTTCCCGCCATGCTGGCCTCCTTGCAAAAATTCGTCGTCAAGCATGGACTAATTGATGGCGACACGGGTGAGCGGCTTGTTCGGTTCTGCTGGTGCAGCGATGGCCCTTTCGACATTCGTGATTTCGTTGTTAAGCAATGTTTTATATCAAAGGTCAGTGGGCGTAGAACGACGTATCTGTTGATGGCGAATTCTTACTCCGGAGTTTAGGTGCCCATGCCAGGTTGGATGCAGGGCGACGTTCTAGACGTACGGACAACAGTACAGGATTGGCTCTATGCTATAGAACCGCCTAAACCTTCTGTGCGTTCAAAATTTGCAACGCCTCTAATTTGAAAAAAAAAAATTGACACCAATGTTTGGCAGGCGTGGGACGGACCAAGGCACCGATTTAATCTGAACATCCCAGCACAATTGAAAGCCCTTGGACTTCCAGAGTTCGTGGGCAGGCAGCATAGTGGTATTGACGTGAGTTGTCTTAACCCAATTTTCGTTCTTTTCGGAGAACTGAGGTTTTATTCGTAATGATCAGGATGCTCGTAATATCGCTCGTGTCATGGCTCAACTAGCTTGGAACGGCATTTCTTTGCATCCGAACACTGCGATCCATCCTAATCGCCGCTGGAAGTGGATGGGAAAGTACGGTCAAGTCCTTGATGGTGACTGGTCTACTGCCTCACAGCCATGGAAGAGATTGTGATAGCCCAATCCTCTCCCTGGTCTTCTTTCATGTCGCTTTCCTTAACGCATCCTCCTCAACATACCCGGTGACCCAGTGACTCGTCACAGATTATTTAAACGAGGCCTCCAGCACCCTCAATCAGATGGCCTACGAAACTCTACGATCTGGACTTCACAGGCTATCACTGCCACACCTGTGATACCCAGCATGGCGAACTATAACGTCAACTTTGGCTCAGCGATCTACTCGCTATTAGGTCTTCTCTCCTTCCTATCGACTCGTGCATGTTTCTTATCGACATCTGAGTGCGGAGATGGCGATTGCCCTTGCACCAGCTAGGTGTCTTCCTATCGACTCGTGCATGTTTCTTATCGACATCTGAGTGCGGAGATGGCGATTGCCCTTGCACCAGCTAGGTGTGCCGCATGTTGCGACCATGCCGGATGAACTGACCGTCCGCAACGGAGCCTTCCCACTTCACCTGCAATAACCGCCTCGTGCCCGCCTCTACTTTCCTAATATGTACATATGTTTCTTCGGCGTTCGTCCTGCGGGCATCTTTTTTTGCATCAAATTCGTTTTTTAATTGTGCTATGTTTTCGATTGGACGTTGTTGTAGTTGTAAGATAGGTGTACACTATACCTACATACAGTACTGTGATTTTACATAAATACACTCCTCTCTATTACGAAGTGATGACGCGATTTTGCAACCACCATGCAAGCTGCGCACTGGTCAAAGTCATCCCGATTTCGGGGCTCGACTCCACGGTTATCTGATAATCAATAGAAATAATCTGATAAGACATACGACATGATCTCATCGAAGTTCTTGAATCGGATTCCATCAACATATCGTCCCCCTCACTGTATCACTGACCTTTTCCCCATCCGTCATGGACTGTCTATAAATCATCTGGGTTGAGCCCATGTTTTTCCATCTCTGCTTGCTTCCTTTCCATTTTGCCCCCTAGCACTGTACCGTTTTCTGAAACTACCGGTGGTCAGTATGTCTATAAGTTTCATACTCCAATAACAACTCAACCATCGCCAGTCATAGGTCGTTCTGAGTTCTTTGCTTTGGCGACAACAATTAGCGTCTAAGAAGATACCTTGGACGCCAAGCGAGAGTTGGAAATCCGCAGTCCTTGGAATTCAGTTACTCGGCTCAATTCAATACGACGTTGGATATAACGTCCCTCGGTCGTTGTTTAAAGATCGCCGATGTCGTCAGGGTCTTGCTTGTCTCCACAGGAGCATGCAGCGTTTGCTGTGAGCTCGCGCTTAATCTCTTGCCTTGTCACTGAGCAGCTCTTACGGAGCATCTACCTACCTATTACTGATTCTCTGGCATCTGGTGTTCTCGTTGTGCTATCCAAACATCTGAGTTCAGAGAAGCCCGTTTTGAGTCGCACTCTGCGAGTGAACGATATTTACGTCCTCGTTCCACTCCGCCATGCACCTGTGTTCGCTCCGATCAGCGTAAATATCCTGCCCAAGCATGGGCGACCTGTTGGACTCATTGACCCACTGGATATGCTACCGCAAATTTATGAACTATCGGATGATGAGACAGACCCGCGTCAAGAAGAGGTATGTGGTTGCCCTTTTCGCCCTTTGACCCTGTTCTCTCGCCTAATTGATTACATCTCTCGCCTAATTGATTACAGGATGCACTCCACCGCGCTATCTTATCCTGTTTTTCTACGCCACTCTGGGACGTCAAACCTTCGGCAAGGTTGAGGAAAACATTCGACGGTGTTCAGCTTTGGCATAGGTTTGTAGATGGTGTCATTATTCAGGATGGGCTGCGCGATGCCATTGCAAATGAACTCCAAAGCTCCTTCGAACACCAACGTGCGTGTTAACATCAATCATGGAAATGTCGCCCTGATGATTTTGGTTCCAGTGGCTTCATACCTTGACCCCCCACGTTGCCCGACTCTGAAGTCCACGCCTATAGAATGGGAACAGAGTCTTTTGGCTGGGCATCCCACGCATCCCGTACGATCCCATGATGAGTTCTGAAGAAGTGGCGTACTTATTTCTGATAGATGCACCGCGCTAGAGCACTTCCGTCAGGTCATGTGGACTATGACTGGTATCATCCCCAGATCCGATTCGTGCGAGTCCCTCGGGCTAAAATCAACATGTACGGGTCGTTCGAGGTATACATTCAGAGATTAGTGGCGATCGCGTCTCAGCGATGCGGAAAGACAATCCATGACGATCCTCATTTCGTCGTGATGCCTGTGCACGAGCTACAAGTTCCGAATATTGTTTCCAAGTTCTCAGACGCCGAGGTCTTGGATACAGAAATCAATCTCCTGGCACTTGCGCAATCTAGTATCCGGTATGTTTGGAATTGGGTATCTATGATGTGTTACCCGACAGCTTACCTGTTTTCTCGACTCCAGAACCGTCGTTATCCCGAATCTGCCTCAGATTTCACTCAAACTATCAATCGGGGTCAAAATATCTTCCGCACTTAGGACGATCTCACACTTCACCGCTGAATTTGGACCCCGTTTCTCGAGAGAGATCGTACCAAAATTGACGATAGACACTCGTATCCTCTCGATCGCCCGAGAGCCTGCCAGCGCTATTTACGCTGCCGCAGACCCAGAGATCAAGAAACATTTTACTGCCATTTTCAGGGAAGAAATCCAACCAGAGGATGGTCAAGCATTAATCGTGAGCGCTGCCCTTCTGGAAATGGACCACGCTGGTTCGCCTATCGGGATATCTGCTTTGGAGACCGCATGCAAGCTTGACACCTTCGAGAAACGTGCTCGATTCTTAAATCGGTAACTGAATCAAGTTTTCACATTGCTGACTGACTGACTCAGGTGTCAGGTACATTCAGTTGGCGTGTGAAGCGCTCCTTCCTCCCCTAGTAAACAATGGTGTTGCGTTCGAGGCCCATGCCCAGAATGTTCTTGTGCGTGTTGATAACAACACTGGAGAGCCGCTCGGCTTCGTCATTCGAGACCTCGGAGGCCTTCGTATTCATCCGGAGACTCTTTGTCGATCCACCGGAGTAGATTTCCAATTTCTGCCAGAACATTGCATCGCAACTGCAACACTGGAAGAAATCTATCCGAAGTTCTATCACACCTTCGTTCACAACCATATACAGCGCCTAATTCGGATTTTGGGCATGCACACTAATGGTGTCGGGTGGGAAATGTTGCGAACGCATATGGCGGCGTCAATTCCAAGCAACCATGATCTTCAGCAACTCTGGCTGAGCCCTGATAGCATGCTATTGCCGTCTAAGTGTTTGATGCGCATGAGAATGCGGGATTCCTACAGAGAGGTAAAGTTCGCCGAAGAAGCTGTGCATCCGCCGTCACTAAAGTCAGCCGATCTGCAGATGGTCTACGTTTCTATTCCAAACATGGTTCAGTATCGTCCTGAATGAAGCCGCAGATGAGTCTGAAAGATAGCCACAAATTGTATCAGTGACTTTATTCTGTCTGTTTGATTTCTGGACCAACGATTAGTCTGGCAGAAGCAAAATATGAACGATATCTCAACAAGCTCTCTTAAGCATATATGCACTAGTATAATACAATACTAAAAATACAAATATCTCCTCTCCTGGACCGAGGACTCATAAATGGGTGGGAATCAAAGGCGAAAATCTAACCAGCGAACGATGCACTATTCTCCTTCAGCAAATTCCCGTAACTCGGCAAGGCGTCGAGATACTTCATCCTTGAAAATTGCAATATCGTGGCTATTCTTGATGATGGCCCGAACAGTCTCTTCCTTCAGTCGATTTATTTTCTCCATTTGTTCTGCATAACTATGGTAGCAATGAATCAGTGACTAGCTCGGTCGAGATAGACATCAGCTCAACTTGAATTGAAGCGTCTGTAACCGGGACTTTACCCCCATGCCGCTCGCCAATGCGGCTGTCCTGGCCTGAGCAAGATCGCGTTCTAAACGACCCGCTTCTGCATTTGCGACATTTGCTTCTCGCTGAGCTGCCTAGATCCAGAGACAGGTCAAAAAATTGAGCTAGGGGAGAAAATATCCACTTACATCTCGCAAATCTTCTGCCTGTTCCCCTAAAGCAATGACCCTCTTCTCCAACTCGCCTATTTCTTCCTCGACATTCTCGCACTCCAGAGTAAGCTGATCAAGCTCATTATCATCTTTGATACGTTCACTCTCCAGCTCGGCTCGCTCTGAGCGTGTAGCCTCCGCGACACTGCTCAGAGTTGGCTTGATGACCTTCTTGATATCTGCACCAGACAGAAGAAGTTGAGGATTCGAAGCTGCCGAATTCAATTCTAGCCTAAGGTCGATGTCCTCAAATGGATGTGGAAGAGGTGGCAAGAGGTCGAGGGAAGAAAGCATGTTTGCATAGCTATCAAGTGCTTCCTCCGCTGCTTCCGCGCGATTCGTTACATTGACCTCGAGCATCATCACGACTTTGTGCGTTTCAGCGATCTTTTGCTTCAGATCTTCCAAGTTCCTTGAAAGCATTTCATGGTCGGTGTTCATACGGAGAACCTCTTCTGGTGTAAGGTTCTGCTCCCTAACAACGTCCTCCAGTCTGGTGTGTTCCTGTTCGAGCTGGTCCAGCTGTGTTGCTACGCTTTTTTCAGAACCGTGCGACGGCGTTAATATATGTAGAAGCTCACCACCAGAAGCCAGTTCCGCTTTTTCGTAGGCAATTGTGTCGATTAACTTCTTCTTTCTGCCCTCGTACTGTTGCAAGATTTTCTGAAATTTCTCGCTATCGCCGGTTAGCATGACATTCTCCTTTTCAAGTTTTGATACTGGAGCCTGTAAAACGGTCAGAAAGGTCAAAGGAAAGGCCTGGATAGACATTACCGCGGACGATTTTAACTTGTGTAGCTCCACCTTTGCTTCATTCAATTTATTGTTCAGTCCTTCTAGTTCTGTCTGGACACGCTCGTTTTTGCGAGCTGTATATCAAGGATGAGAGATGACAGTAGTCACCATTAACGATGTTGACGGACCATATCTTTCCTCTAACCATTGATTCGCTTCCGTGAATTCATCTTTAAGGTCCAGCCAGATGGTATATGCTTGATCAAAATATTCAAAAGCTAAAGCGCTATGGTCAAAGGGATCGTCGAATTCCTCGGGTATGTTATCTGGATTCTGTAATGTTGGATGGCCACTACAGAGATATTCTTCGCGCCGCTAACAAAGCTAAGTTCAGAGCGTTCTGACATAAGGATATACGATCAACGCACCTTGCACATTTCAACAAGCCAGTGGAGAACACCGAGAAGAGACGGCCACGAATGCATACTTGCCGGGGCAGCGAGCCATTTATTATCAATTTGATGTGCAAAAGGGTAACGCAGGGCTTTTAGTGCAGGAACAAACTCGTCCTCGAATCGAGCGTTCTGAGAGAACGGGTGTGAAGGGTCCAGAGTAAGAACCAAAAAGTCGAATATTGCTCGGAAGTCCTTTCCCGTGATATTCGAAAGGCTGGCCATCGAGATTTCAAAGCCTGATTCCTGAAGGTAAGCGACGATCTCTTGTCGCATCTTCACTTGAAACTGTCGGTCTCTGAGTGGTCGTGTATCCCTGGCAGTTTGGCTACTCTGTGGTGGTGCAGCACCTCCACCCCATACAGATCCACGACGTACACTGCTGAGGAGCCAAAGTTAGTGCTCGTACAATAAAAACTAAGCGACGTTTGACGCAAAACTCACTTGTTCAACGGGGTTTTCCCATAATTTGGCTTCGTTGTGCTCTGAAGTAATGGATTAGCATTCTGTGACCGCATCATTGACTGCCTTGGGTTATGAGAGGGCCCAGGGGTGAGATACGGGGCACGAAGGGCCGGACCAGCTAGAGACATGCGCGTATTTGTCGCTGGTTTTTTTATTGTAGATGGCATTGGCTGAGGAATGCCTGATCTTCCGCCTCCTAGCGTGTCGGGCGGCGGCATCATTGACCTTCGTCGATCTGCCATGGGTTGGGGTGGTAAACACGAAATGTGACCGACGCGTCGCGTGCTTCTGTGACTGTGACGTCGTATCACGTGCTCACATTATCAGAGAAGAAACTCGCTCGGGTCCGTCGCAACCATGTAGAACGATCTAGGCGACATGCTCTCTTATATCAAACGCGATCTCTTTGGTGGTGCCATAATAACGCAGACGATACCCAATCTCGTCGACGCTTCGTACGTTCCCTCCTTTAAATCTACATATTTACTCTCTTAAAAAGGAACTAGAAATATCCGACAAGTTCCTGACAATCAAGAGGTCTTTCTTTACCCTAACTCGAGTATCAGCATTATCGTCGAGATCCTACAAAGGGTCGAACCTTCCGAGTCTCATGACGCAATAAAGTATGTCTCTTTGAACTTCCCACAGGCGCAAGGCTTATATTCGTTTATAGATTCCATTTCGACTCTCTTGCTCATGACAATGACGCCGTGTCTTCGACAGTCCAAACTGTCTCTGTTATACCAAATGACCGAGGGGACAGTACACCGTCTGCCATCGTCTTATCTGGCACCCAGCAGGTCCCGAAATTTAATCGTCAGGATCCCGATGAACTTCACGTCTTCATGGCCTTGTATCGCGTGGCAGATAAGGATATAGACCTTGTCGTAACATTCAATGTTCCGACGAAAACAGGCGATGGAGGTGCAGTCTCGCCGCAAGATCTGACGGTAGCACAAGAGCACTTCAATACTTTCGCCACCAATCTTCAGATCGTTGATTATGGGCTTTTCGCATAGAAGCATAAAATATTACGACTTCGGCGGTTGCATAGGATCGACTTTTGAACAGATAATTTCAGGCTCCTGGACATGGAGTCATGGACTACTTGATACATCACAACATACATAATCTTGTACAACAAAGAAACAACGTACAACCCGGGTATATCTTACATGGTCCATAGATTGAATATAATCATCCCCTTGACCGTCTCTTATTTAACCAGTTGTCCCATCCAATGCTTCCTCTGCTTCAGGCTCTTCGACGATTCGTTCTCTTGTAGCCAAAGAAGAAGTTGCGGCCGCGGCTTTCGCCTCCTTTTTACGTTTTGCAGAGTCCTTCAACTTGTCCCATCGTTCACGGTATTTGACGATTATCCCTTTCTGAGAGGCACGAAAAGAATCAGCACCTTACAACATCTCGTGAGAAATGAAGCTAACATGTTTTTCGTTTTCTGCTCGAATACTTTGGAGTTCGTCATCGAGCTCTTTCAAACGTCGGGCATACTGCGCTTCGCGGTTGGGCGTTATACCAGGTATTGGCACGTTTGGGACGTTTAGACTATTCAAGTCCATGTTGACTTGGCGTTGGCCGATCATGGATGCCCCCATAGCTCTTTGAGCCTTCACGATTCATGAGGAAGTGTAAACAGAAAGTAAACATTGAGGAATCTCACCTCTTTGGTTGCTTGGAAGATACTATCGCGGAGTTGAACGTCCTGCTCCCTTCTCAGTTGAAGCACTCGTTCAGTTGCCTCCAAGCGTTTCTTCATCACGTCAATTTCTGACTTTAGGCGCGCATTTTCTCTTTTTAATGCCATCGGAGAACTTTCGTTTCCGGATGGAACGACAAAGAATGATTCCGACAATTCGTCGCCTAGAGTTTCTGTCCAAGTATCTCAGCAGCGGTACCTCGGTCACGAAAGAAATGTAATGACCTTCATCAAACATTCCCTCCTCGAAGTCGTCATCTGCATTAGACATCGTAACACCGAGCGTGCTTTTTTGGCCCTTAACACCCTTTGAAGTGTCCCTACTCATTCCTATCCGCCTTGTAAGACGCGAGAACATCGGCTCCTCAGCAGAATCTGTATCGCTGCTAACACTGGTCTCCTTCTGTGGTGTCGGTGGAGTCTTCATCCCTGAGGGAGGTAGATCTGTATTTCCCAAAGGCACTGTCGCAAAAGCCACAGGTTGCGATAAATTGTCCAGCATTCCCTGCATAATGTTCCAAAACTGGTTAAACGCGTCGCCAGGATCTGACTGAAAGTGTGGCCCGATGAGTTCATCGGAGTAATATATCAAAGACATGGGGATACTTACACGCTGTCCTGCGAGGAGCATGAAGGACTCATCTACCGCATTTTGACTATCAGTCATCGGCCGCAGTGGTGGGGTAGATGGTGTAGATCTGGGGAAGCTTGGGGGGCGGGGAGTGCGAGAAGCCTGCAGCTGAGAGACTTCGAGTTTTTGTGGCAAGGCTGGGTCCTTCCCTTCTTCCCTGAGTTTCTCAATTTTGCGCTCGAGCTCTCTCGCAGCTTTAGTGTGATCATTGTATAGCAGACGCAACGTCCGTTTTGTCTTAATGGATAAAAGCAGATGAGCGTTCTGGGCTCAGAATGAGACTTGATTGAAGTCACTGAACTGATTCGTCATGGCTACGTTCGACAGCAGCGAGGTAAGCCTCGGCAGCCTTCAAGTGCTCTTCTGCAGCTGGTATAAAAAGCCCATTGCCTAGATGCTCTTCGGCATTCGCAGCGTGTTGGTGAGCCTGTTTATCATGTGAGCATAATGGGCAAGATGAATCGCGTGTTAAATTTTACAGCATTCATAGGCAGTGGAATACGGGACATTGCTCATGAATAAAACGAAGCGTGGGATGGTAGCAGATGTTCTGGGTTACTTCCGAGCTGTGTCAATGCAGGAGAACGCTCAAATACAATTTGAAAGCGGCCAAATTTGTTGCCCTTTCTCTTTGCAGCTTTACCTAACAGAGGTAAATAAAGACACGTCCTGATTAGGAACGTCGACCTCTCTTTAACCCCCTTATTCTGCACAGCATACCACTGCTCTCCGTCCTTCCTAATACAGGTTAACACTGCATCAGAGTCAACGTGACTACTACCGCCTGGAGACTAGACTCGCTAGATGTGTATCTTGTCGCCATTAATGCACGACCAACGCTCATTCTACTCTTCAAGGGGGGATAAATCGCAGCATAACAATAGGCCCATTTGACTTCCGAACTTTATCATGCGTGGCTGCTCCAATTTCGTGGCTCTTGGAATTACACAACCACGCGCACACTTGCCTACTTGTTAAAAACAGGAAGCATCTGCACTACGGTTTACGATGTGCCCACTATGTAAACGCATTTCAAGTCTTTTGCAAGATTACACGATGCCAGGAGTGCACAGCATCTTTCAATTAAGTTTCTTATTCCACCGTGGCCTGAGGTAAACAGCATGCACTGCTGTTCACCCTGATACCCCGATTTGGAACGAGATAGTACTAGTGTCATCGCCACTGCCAGTCAGATCGAATAAATATCGCAAAGACTTTAACGGCATTCTTTGTGAACTTCCCTATCCTCATGGCTGCCATCTCTATCGATGTTGCTGGAATCCTGCAAGAGATTCGGACCACGATACAATTAATCAAAGGTGCGAAAGCTCTCGACAAGAAGGCGAAACAGAACGCGCGACGCACTGTGTATCAGGCTTTCTCCTTGCATCCGGCTTTGGATCATATACACCCTGCTGAAAAACATCTAACCGATGCTGATTGGTATCTTGCGAGAGTAGAGGATCGCAGTAAAGCTAAAGCAGTGTTAGGAAGCTCGAGACACAGGATCGCTGGTACATACTTGATATTTGTTTCACATTCTTTCTGTCGCAATTAACCAGGGCGTTGTGCTTACAGATAAACGTCAACATTTCAAATCCGCAGCGTGCTTAGGTCCAGTTGGCACTAGAGCAAGGATTATGATGTTGCTTCTGTGGCTCCTTGGGCATCGCCTCACGCGTGACAAGCGAACGCAGCTGGTGTCTACCGCAATATCACACGGCCTTCGTGGTAGGTCTCCTGAAGAAGGCAATCTCGTTGAACTGCTTGACCTCGATTATGTGCAGGCAGTAATACAAGACCTGTCGCAAATGATGGGCGAAAAGCTTCCGATAGATCCATGTACGTTCAAATCGAGGGTTGGCAATAGTCATAGCATATCTCTAACTTCGAGCATCAGTGTTGAATCCATTTGGTCCTCATTACACTCCCAGTAAACAGAGAGACGAAGATCGCTTGGATGTTTTCGACGTTCCCAGTATGCCCAGTAATTGGAAGCGGTATGATTGGGATATCAAATCCAATCCCGCGCTTCTCTTGAAGCGTCCTTCTGAAAAGATGGTAATCATACCCGAGACGAGGCTCTCTCTCCTACTTCTCCGTTATGTGTCACAAATCTATGGGCTAGGAAATATTATCAACACCGGTGGAGTAAACGAAGACGCATTCTGGAACGCAGGGCTCCCAATCGACCACACCCACGATGACCTGCAGTGGAGGATGGAACGTTCGCTGAGATACAGCCAGGAGTCCATCACTCAGAATATGCAGAATCCGCAGCTCTCAGCTACCTCCGAATCGCCACCCAGCACCTTGCAATTGGTTCAATCTGCCGCTTCCGATGTTCAAATCAAAAAAGAAATGCCGTTTATCATACGTGCGCTCTGCTCACATCCGTTGCAGGATTACATTCATCTGGACTCCACCGTTGATAAAATACTGCCTAACTCACGCAATTCGGAAGGTAGTTTACACTTCGATTTCGGTTGTAGCATCGCTGCTAATGGTCGACTTTTTCAGTTTCCCACCTACGAACGGCAATCATGCTATCGCTCTTGCAGGTCATTGGGCAGGGCCTTTCGAATGGTCAACGACTCGGCCTATTAACGGCTGCTGTTACACGAGGTTTATCGACTGCTGTTTCACAAGGGGTCGACCAGACTGATACCCCACAACATCTTGTAAAATCGGACTTGGTATTTAATTACTTCAAGCACATGACACCATTTGGAACAGATACAAGTACATTCATATCTGTGTATGAGGTGCTATGCTAACTTGTCCTAGTTTGCAACCTCTGCAAATGCGCTGAAGAAGAAGAAGATAACCCAGCCCCTTCCGTTGCTCCTTCAACACTGTCGTCCTCCACACAACTTCTCTACTGGGATGCTAAGCGTGACCCAGAGTTTCTTCTACAGCTAGAGCTAAAACCATCGTCAGGGAGACAGATAATTGTTCCCCTCACAAAGCTGTCCCTCCACATTCTATGCAACGTGGCTAGTATATTTGGTATCGGAAGTCTTCTCGATTCTTCCACGACAAGAGAAGGGAGATTTTGTACGTCTGCAATATTCCTTCAAAACAACAATATCGCCCTAGTTCCACCGGACCCTGACTCAATGCGAGCACGAGCTGGAGACCAGCGCAAGCAAGCTGAGGAGCTGCGCCAACAGGCCTACAGCTTGAACAGCCAGGTTAACACTCTGCGACGACAGGCTAATGATCTAGAACAACAAGCCAATGCCCTTCACAAACGTGCCAACGGACTGTCCAACGCTTCCGAGTCGCTGGAGAGATTGTTGGCTCTTTACGGCCAAATTTGAATTTTACGGAACATCAATTTCACTGCGCCATCCACATCCATCGCCTTACTACACTATGTGACCTCTCGTCTCTTACTTGTCCACGGAACATCAATTTCACTGCGCCATCCACATCCATCGCCTTACTACACTATGTGACCTCTCGTCTCTTACTTGTCCGTTCCCGTTCCAATACATCGGTATTCCTTATCACGGTGCTACCTATCCCCCATGCTCGCCTTACGATCGCTATCGGCTTGCTACGCTCTGCCACCCCACGCTTCTGACTTGTCTCTTCCCTGTTCCAATACATAGGTATTCCTGATCACTGTGCTATCTCCATGCTTGCGTTACGACTTGGGTCGTTGAACCTGCCCTACTAATAGGGGTAAATAGAGAGACATTTCGCACTGCTGACCTGCGTCTTCCTTCGAACTTCCCATCATGAAAAAGGAGAACCGCAAGATGGCAAATACAGCACTCGACTGAAAGTTCCGTCACTACTCCACCGTTGGCTTGACCTGCGTGTGGACGTCGTCAACTTGCTCCAATATGATCGACTGCTTGTCGCTTGGGCTTTCCATCGCCACCTCCTATTATCTGCGAAGTGGGTCGCAAATTTGTCGAATAGGGTGATATGAAGTTTCTGCACAGCTGGATGACTGACTGGGCTACGCTCGCTGGGTGTTGGACAAGTCCTTGTTTTGTCATCCATTGAAGCATCCTAACTGAGATCTCATAGATAAGAGGCAAACTAAAAAAGGACAGTGTTCATCGCGCATAAACTGCTTTTTCTTTATCTACCCGTATGGCTCTCGGATATCCACGAGTTCGACGCAAGTTCACACGGGATCCAAAAAAAGGACAGAGCGCCACACCAGGATCCTAGCCATACGTCAATGGAGTACACAGCCAAGTTCCGAGGAGGGAAGATGACCAATGACGACATTACCAGCCCCTCTTTCGCAGTGTATAAAACCCCCCTTAGGAAATCGATTACGCCACCAAAGCATACATACAACCTGACATACAAACATGTTGCACTATCACACCCGCTTCACAAGCACTTTGTGCCGCAAGTTCACCCGGGGGCTTGGATTGAACATTGACATCCATGTGCCGTACTTCCACAGACGCGCTGTTGCTAGGCGACAGAGCAGGGCGGCGCAAGAACAGGAAGAGGTGGCGGCGTTCATGAGGTATATGGAGGAGGCGCAGAGCGCGATGGTTCGCGGTGCGCCTGCGGTACACTGCGGTGGAGGACGGTCGCTGTGAAGGATGCCGTGAGTTCTTTTCTACTCAAACAGAGTTTGGATTCTTTTGCTGACTGTCCACCTGAAATGTAGTATATCCTCAGAGGTTCTAGAGCGACACAGGGTTTTCATTAGCTGGGATTCTATCCACATCCTGGCACGGGGACTCATCCTCCGAGTGGTCACGACGGTGTGGATGCACTGGGAAGGGAGGGTACTTGCCATTTCTCCGGACCTTTCAGTTTGCGTGCGTCTTGGAAGCTTTGATGACCAACTCCGAGTCGCAGAAGGCATACACCATATCGAAGCTTCCCAAGGAACTATGAGCTTGGGTCATGCCCTGACGTCGGCGATAGCCAGCACATGCATGGCGCTAGCCAGTGCACTTCGGTACTTTATCTGCTACAATGACTTCATAGTTGCTTTCAGCGTTCCTCCTATATTACAATATACTCGATTTTATTGACGTGTATAAGAGTAAAAAGTGCGAATCTTGGCTGGAAAGATTTCCATGAAAAAAGGATTCGGAATGACGATGGCGTAGATGTTGCAGTCTGCACTAGTGTGGCGCCAGCGAGGTTTAAATATATTATCCTATTGCCGCGCTATGTACATAGTTTCACTTTACCCTGTACCCCTGATGGCACCGAGTCATTATACACCTTAGAGACGCAAAGCAGGCGAGCTGGGAACCTGGATTGAATTGAGGGTTCAAAGCGGAGAATCGGGGTGGAAAAGGTGGACGGATCATAATCCGGCGGGACGTCGCTTTTTGATCAGTATGCAAAAAGAAAAAAGGGGCACACAACTTCTAACCCTTATTTAAAGCCATGGATGGGCTGAAGAAAATTTGTGGACACGATCGCTCTCGGACCGCACCACCAGCATGCAGCTTTTCGCCTCCTTTTTTGAACGTCGCCGGTCGACTTCAGTCCACAAGCCCAGTACATCAGAGGTATGGCAACAGTTGTTGGGATGTAATATGTATGCATCATGGTTGCTAATGGACTTATCAGGCAAATATAGAGGAAAAGCCAGTTAGGACGCCGTCGACGCCGTCGATATTCCGTTCTGCTTCACTGCTGAAAGCGAAGCTGTCCCCTCGCCGACAGCGGACGAATTCTGCGTGCACCGTTGAAGGATGCTCAGCAGAAGCTTGTTGCACGAAGAGACAGCTATGTCCGAGCCCCACACCGCGGCCGTTGTCGACAGCTCTCATTGAGCTTACGACAGAGGACCGTCCTAAGCGCAAGTCCTCGCTGAAGCGACTATTACGGCATCTGCGATCAGGTTCGAGAGAAGAACGGGGAAGGGCGTGTAGTCCAGAGGAGTTGGGCGAACTGGCTCATCTGCTAGAATTAAAGGAGATGGAGAGCATAGGGTCAGTGACGGCCCAGCGATGTCCAATAGTGTGTCGAGGAGCGTATCGGCAGTCGCGAGAGGTGAAGATAGAGTCGTGGAGTTCTGAGATGTTTATGAAGCAGGACTTGAAGGGATTCTGAGTAGATACCAAGGATGTACACTATTATTATTGGAATGGACTATAAGCTAACCATAAAGCAGTGCAAATGCAATTAAATGACCGCGTCACATGTGACTCCTTTTCTTTGGTTGCTGACATCGTTCTCCAGTCATTTCCATCGTCTGTCCTGTCCATCCACTCATCATCTCTCTGCTGCCTACCACTCTCCTGGTGTAGTTCTGTGCGCCATGTCTGTACCCCCCGTCGCTGTTCTGTGCGCCCATATTTCTCGTTACCTGTACATTAACCTCCCTAACCCCTTCATTACAGCACAAAGAAGATTAGGATTACAGGTTTGAATGGCTCTCTAGTCCCGCAGTCTTTCTTTAAATAATTTCCTCGCTTTTCTCTCCAGTCGTTGCCGCAGACGGACTATCCAAACGAGATGTCTTCCGACTTCCTGACCCTTTTGCAGTCATCACTGTCGATGCTGAGCAAACACACACCACGAGTGCTATCAAAAAGACTTTGAATCCCTATTGGAACGAAAGTTTTGATATGTAAGTTTCGGTCGCTGCGCCGGTCATGCCCGGTGCCCTTAATTTGACCCATCTCCAGTACCGTCAAGGAGTCGTCTGTTATTGCTGTTCAGATATTCGACCAGCGTAAATTCAAGCGAAAGGATCAGGGATTTTTGGGCGTCGTAAATGTACGGGTTGCTGATGTATTGGATTTGGAATTGGATGGCCATGGTACGTCCATGACAACCCTATACTTCTCCTTTGCGACTCGACTCAATTTGCACCAGAAATGCTGACGCTGGAGCTCAAAAAATCAAACGATAACCTCGTCGTCCACGGGAAATTGATCATGTACCTGTCGACGAACGTCACACAACCAATCACAAACCCCGGGCCATCCCAGGTCAGCGGTCTGACGACAGCAATGGCAGATATGGGGCTCAATCAATCGCCTGCGGCGAGCACATCTAATCTCAACTTACCTTCGGGTTCTAACACTGCCCTCTCACGTACCCCAAGTTCCCACGCCACAGGAGCCGAGAACACAAGCCCTGTCGCTTCCTCAGCAACCACCACGGAGGCAGATCAAACAAGTTCCTCATCCCGCCCAACCAGCATCGCTGCTGCCTCCGCTTCTGCGGTTTCTCCTGCCACTTCTTCTTCAGCGATGTCCAATAACGCTGGCAGCACAGCCTCGAACCCTTCGGCTGCACAAGCTGCTCAATTGCGCAACTTCAATCCCAACGTTGACCAGTTTGGACCGCTGCCTCCAGGTTGGGAACGTCGCATAGATCCTCTAGGGCGAACGTACTACGTCGATCACAACACACGATCTACTACATGGAATCGCCCGTCCGCCAGCACTGCTGTGAACAACAGCGCCCAAGACAATGAAACTAACGCAGCTCGCGATCAACACTCTCGCCGAATTCTAGCAGATGACCTTCTGGAAGCCAACAATCCCAGCTATCGCTCAACATCAACCTCGACCACACCTGCCCCACAGCAACAGCAACAACCAGCTGCTGCCACTCCCGCTGCTATTTCGACTGGCAATACAACGGCTGGTACTGGCAGTCTTCCCAATGGCTGGGAAGAGCGCTATACTCCAGAAGGCCGCCCTTACTACGTCGATCACAACACGCGCACGACAACGTGGGTGGATCCTCGGAGACAAACTATTATTCGCGTCATGGGACCTACTGGCCAAGGCTCCAACCTCCAACCACAGACCATTTCTCAACTCGGCCCTCTCCCCTCAGGGTGGGAGATGCGACTTACATCGACCGCACGGGTGTACTTTGTGGATCACAACACAAAGACTACGACGTGGGACGACCCTCGACTGCCATCAACCCTCGATGCGAACGTGCCCCAGTATAAGCGTGACTTCAGAAGGAAACTCATCTACTTTAGGAGTCAGCCAGCCATGCGTGCCCAGCCAGGGAACTGCCAGATCAAGATCAGAAGGAACCATATCTTTGAGGATAGTTATGCTGAGATCATGAGACAGACTCCGAATGATTTGAAGAAGCGCTTGATGATCAAGTTCGATGGTGAAGATGGTTTGGATTATGGTGGCTTGTCAAGGTGTGTTTTCCTAATTCCTTGGCGCATGGACATACCTGACGTCCGGTCTTTAGAGAATTCTTCTTCCTCCTTTCACATGAAATGTTCAACCCCTTTTACTGCCTCTTTGAATACTCCGCCCACGACAATTATACCCTTCAAATCAACCCTGCGTCCGGCGTCAACCCAGAGCATCTTAACTATTTCAAATTCATTGGTCGTTGTCTAGGTCTAGGCATCTTCCATCGTCGTTTCCTAGACGCCTACTTTATTGTCAGCTTCTACAAAATGATCTTAAAAAAGAAGGTCACCCTGTTGGACTTGGAGAGTGTCGATGCGGAACTGTATCGTGGAATGAACTGGATGCTGTATGTCGACACTTCTTCTTGGCTCTTCCGTGCGCTAATTTATCGGTTATAGTGAAAAAGACATCACTGGTGTCATTGACGAAACTTTCACGACTGTAGAGGAGCGCTTTGGCGAGATGGTGACGATTGAGCTCAAGCCAGGCGGTAATGATATCCCTGTCACCGAAGAAAATAAGAAGGAATACGTTGAAGCCATCGTCGAACACCGAATTTCCAAACGTGTCAAGGAACAATTCGAGGCGTTCATGTCAGGCTTCAGCGAGCTCATTCCTCTAGACCTCATCACAGTCTTTGACGAACGAGAGCTCGAGCTCTTGATCGGTGGCATGTCAGAAATTGACGTGTATGTGTTCGACATCCCTTGTTTACCCATTAACTCATCTTCCACTGTGTCTAGTGATGATTGGACCAAGTTCACCGACTACCGTGGCTACGAGATGAACGACGAGGTCATCCAGTGGTTCTGGAAATGTGTCCGCAGCTGGCCCCCAGAACGCAAATCGCGACTTCTACAATTCGCGACTGGCACGTCTCGTATTCCCGTCAATGGATTCAAGGACTTGCAAGGCTCTGATGGACCACGCCGCTTCACTATCGAAAAGTCCGGCGATCCTTCACAGCTGCCGAAGAGTCACACTTGTTTCAACAGGATTGATTTACCACCATATAAAGATTATGCGAGCTTGGAGCAAAAGCTCACTCTTGCTGTCGAGTACGTGCTGTGGTGCTCTATACCTTTCGTGTTGCTAAAACCGTTACAGGGAAACTGTTGGTTTCGGGCAAGAATGAGAGGCTCAAGAAAACGACTCGTTTGTTACCCCTTGTACACTGTGTACTTTTGTCTCTCCTTTTCACTTGTTATACTCAACCCATAGCGCTACGGTCGATAGGTTGGTCTCACGATTTATACGATTTATTAGTACGTACTCCTTTAGACACGATCATCCTTAGGATGTGAAAGTGTGGTGCGAGAGCTGTTTATGCGCCTTGTTCCTATGATAGCTACAACAAGATACAGATTTAAATATCTACTGAGAGATTAAGATGATCAGCAGCGAAAGAAAGATGAATGAATAAATGTACAGTAGATTGAACAAAACATAAACTTGTGGAAAAAGATCGATGTAATAATGTCCCGCTGTAACCTATCAACGACATATATTCAATAGGCAACCATAGTTTTATCGTTTCTCAAAGGCAAATGCGATATAAATATCTGAGATGAGGGCATGTCAGCGAACTGAAGAAAAAGTACATCAGAAGACCAAACGAACTGGCAGCTTCCCACTGATCCTCGTCCATCGAACTTTCCCCGTTTGGGTCAACCACCTTCATGCGAACCATCAACGGCCCGAACTCTTGGTGTTCCTGGTGTTCTGTGAAGACTTGGTGGAATTCTTCCTTGTAGACAGGGTATAAATCGTATTCTGAAGCCAATCTAACAAAATGTGAGGTCCAACAGAAAAGAAGATGAGGGAAAAGAAAACTCACTGGACAAAATTGTCCCACTGCACAACGTATTCAGGCACATCGTCCACGGCGTCCTGCAGGAAGAACCAGTACTTGTGCCCGAACGTCGGTCTGCTATCGCGCTCTTCAAATCTGATCTTGTACACCGTGTTGCCGAAAGACAGCTCCTTCGCATCAGGGGGTAGTTCGTCCAGGTGTTCCCTTGACAAGGCTTTAGCTTTCGAATAGAAGACCCACAGATGTATAGACCCACATGAGGAGCTCTGCGTTTGGTATTGTACCTATAAATGTGCCGCCTCTCCGTAAATATCGACTGACATTGTCAAGCATGCATCGTGCTTTTTGTTCCGTCTCAAATGCGTAATGCATACAGAACTGCATAGAAACGACATCGAATGGCGTGCCAGTCAGATGTTCGTCGTCGTGTTGGTAGGATGAGTCCACGCCTAACACATCGGGAGAAAATGCCTTTGTCAATGGTTGGGTGTAACAATCAAGCGCTGCAAAAGTTGCGGCGAACTTGGGCTGGCGAAGGGATTCCCATCTGGAACGGGCTTGGTCAACAGATACAGCTGCGATGTCTGCCAAACAGGGGAATCGTGAGTTAGGAGTCGGGTAAAATTAATGGGAAAGGCCACGCACCGACGCCCACGAGCTCTCTGACCCGGGCCTTGGACCACTTGGTCATATCGCCGCCTTTACCACACCCCATGTCCAGAACCTTTCCGGAGCTGTTATTCCGGGGTCCACCTCTGAAGCTGCTGTTGCCATTCGCAGAATTCCGCTTCGACGCAGCCAAAGCTGGATGAGCGAACCGTGTGATTAGCACGGATTTGACCCAGTTGTTGAAGTTCTTTAGGCCGATAATGGGTGATTCGAGACGCTGCACTACGCCCACGTCTGGTCGTGAGTTGTCTACAAGGCGTCAAGATTGACCCATGGCATTTATCACAAAAAAAACTTACAATGGTCGACAACCACGCCTACATCGCCTGCCCATTTTTTCCGGGGCTGGTCGGAATCTGGCTCCTCGCTTCGTTTCCTTTTCGTTGACTGGATGATTCGTTGTGAGCCACGTCCACGATATCGATAGTCTCTGTATGACTCCAGTTCTGTAGGAGTAAGCGGAACCATTACAGAATTTGGCGGTGTAATCCTCCTTGGGTTGTAGGGCACTGTTGCTGGTGGGGGAGGTGGTGGCGGTGGCATGCTGGCTGTTATTGACGATGATGAAGATGATGGGCGAGATTCACGGGTTGGTGAGGGAGTAGATGTGTTAAAAAAGCTTTTCCTGGATGAGTCAACGGTTGCAGACCGGGTCAGAGGCTGCGACGAATCGAGTTTGTTGTCGTTGTGAAGGATATGGGAGAGAGTTGAAGATCGTTGTATGCGTTCATGAGAATCAGCAGGATTGAGTAGATCGAGTATACCCGTGGCTCTTCTTCCCCCGAGGGATGGGCTCGCCAAGGGTGAAGACACGCTGCTGCTCGGTGATGGCAGTGGCAGCACCGGCGCAGTCACCGTAATGGGTGAATTAAGCACCGCATCCCGCACTGGATCAAAGGCCGGCATCGTGTTTAACAGCGTCCAGCTCGCTTTTTCGCTCACAGACGTCCGCAAGAGCCTCGCGCTCGTCGCTGACCGTGATAAAACAGTTCAAAATTTATTAAACACACATCACGTAAGCAACTACTCTTTACTAGCCCATGCCTCCAGCCATCCTCCCAAATCTCCCGTCGACCGCTGTCTGCTGTCAGTACAAACCATTTGCTCATGATACATTTGCTTACCTCGATATATGCAATCCGTGCACGGATGCCGTCCAGGACCTGGGCCAGGGCCTGATTATATTTGGAGGTATCTTTGTCCTATTCCCACGATCAGTCATCAAGATAAATGAAATACACTCTCCCCTTACCTTGAAAAATTCGACAACATCCGCGCGATCTTTTTCGGTAGAAAGACGTCCCATAGACAACTAATTGGTTGTCAGAAATCGCCAGAAATTCACCTCGAACACAGCACGCACCTCGACAATCGACTTCAGCGTAAAGTTGGCTTCGAAGCGCTTGTATAGAACATCATACTCGTCCTGGAAGTATTTGACAACTTGTCTCCGAGATTTGGGATTGTTCGCGAGGCCACGGAAGAAGTACACAACATCTTGATCTCTGGCTTTTGTTGAAATGAACTGGAAAGTCTCCTTCATCAGCTCAGCATCTTCTGTTGCACCCATAGCCTGCCTGCAAACAATGTTAGCCCCAGACACATACTAAACCACAGGATAATACCTACATGGCGGCAATACGCGCAGTGGGCGTTTTGGCATTGTCGTAGGTTGCAACGACGGTATCGAACTCTGCCCTTCCGCCGTGCCTTACAGCCTACATAGATAGTGGGGAGATCAAAAACAGAGTTACGGTCCCTTTATATATCCTTACCACAGAGAATGTCACACGCTGCAGATCGGCCGGAATTGCGGAATCATCCCCTGTCTTCATGAATTGGGCAAAACGACTCTGAAGTTCTTTGACAACCCTGTCAAAAAAAATAATAACGTCATGTCAGCACCACGGGTTGGGAGGCAGTGAATATAAAGATATAAATGTGGTTCATAGGACAGAAGATAGAATGATGCAAATCAGCACGTACCCCTCATCCTTAGCCCCAGCAGCTTGAGAGATTGCACAAGTGCGCAGCAGTGAAGTATCGGCCGAATCTGTAGCTGAGTATTCGTACCCAAGCTTCTTCACCAAAGGAACGAAAAGCGCCTGACGAAATGCAGCATACGCCGATCAATCTCATGTCGAAGCGAGACACCATCAATATCTGACGTACCCTTCGGAGTGCGTTGAGTTGGTCAACGATGTGCGGATGTTCCCACCAGATTGACACCAAACCCTCAAGGCTCTCAGAAATACCAGACCAAACGAGATCTGTCAAGAAATCCTTCAGATGATTATCAGAATCAAGACGATAACACATACACTCTTTTTCATTCTTCAAGCCATCCACAAGCGTCAAGGCACTGCTCAGCTTAGCGAGACCAGCCTTCGACAATGCCATTGCATCATGCACCAGTCCGATACGATCATTGAGGGAAAAGATGCTATCGTCCTTGGCAGCTTCCTGTGCGATCTTCGAGAGCCGCTCAGGGGTGTAGAGGGTTCGGTCTAGTATAGTCAGCGACAGAAAGGGCTGTAGAAGAGAGAAAGCCTCACAGACGCCAACAGTATTAGCATTCAGCTTATATGGCTTGGAAGTATCGAGCTCGAATTCTTGCTCGCGAGCAGTCAAGACTACCTCTTTATTCAAGACGGGTTTGCCATCCTTGCCGGCGGTGAGAATGCTCAAAGGAACGTTCCTGAAATTCCCATGTCAGATGAAGTCTCACAAAAGCCACGAACGCCTGAATATTTACCAGATAGTTTCGTTATCCTTGGCCTCTGCATGGCCAGTTTCAAGGAAGCGATCTTGGCGCACTTTGATTCCAGTCGGGGTTTCAGTGACGGTGAGGACAGGGAAGCCGATCTAACAATGATCACATCATTTAGTATTTCTGCATGATCTACAAAGACGGCTCGAGTTTCAACTGACCTTCGAGATCCAGTTATCCATGAAGTTGACGATATCCTTGCCTTTCAGGTACGCGTGAGCTTCGAAGAAGGGAATGAGGGGTCAGTGAAAAACCGAACCTGTAGCAGTGGCGATTCCCTCCCACAGGTCGTTCGTAACGCTGTTGGCGTACAATTTCTTCTTGAGATAGAGAGAAACACCCTTAAGGAAGAGGTCTTCGCCGACATAGTTAGACAACATGCGAAGAACTATTATCATGTGTTAACGATCAAAATCATGTCGCCAATGGGAGCACAAACCAGAGGCAGCTTTGGAATAGGAAAGACTGTCGAAAATCTTGCCAGAGAATTATAAGCCGACATAAAACATATTCAAAATGAAAGGGAAATTTACCTGGTTGATATGGTTTGCATCAGGGCAATCAACCTCAATGGGATGCGACGAGAGTTTCGAATCAAGGCTGAGGGCTCTGTTCAGATGGTCGGAGATGAACTCAGAGTCGACTTTCCACTCCGGGAAGACTCTGCAAGCAGGCATGTCAGTTCCTGCATCAAAAAGATGGTAGGAGGCAATTACTTGTCTGTGAAGCATAGCGTCAATAAGGCCATTGGTCTGCAAATAAAGCATGCATACCTGCGATAATCACTTCACCCATCTACCGTTGTTTTAGTGAGTTTAAGCAACAGGAAGACGTTGATACACACCAGAGTGGCAAAGCCTGCATTCACTCAGGTGAGGATCAATGCTGCTACAACGATAAAAAAGTACGGACCTTCGTTGAGGTAAAGGTAGTTCCACCATTCCATGGTCGTAATGTTTCCAAACCTGTAGCAAATACTTAACAGGTTTTAATAGAAGAAAAGCAAGATAAGTGCGTACCACATGTGAGCAACCTCGTGGCTCTGAACAGCCGCAACCCACTTCTTGGCTGCCAAATCTGCCTTCTTGGGATCAAGCAAGAATGCATTTGTACGGCCAGTGATTAATCCCCAGTTCTCCATAGCACCTAGCTGTGATCAGTAAATACTTGTTTAATATAGCAGGTTGTGGTACCTGCGTCGAAGTCAGAAGCCTAGTGATGGGTTCAGAATAGAAAATAAGTTGAACTATGATGGAACATACGACTAGAGTGTCTAGTTTGGGCAGAGGATACGCTACATCAAAGACTTTCTCGTACAGAGGAAGTACGCTAGCCTTGACGTCAAGCGCAAATTGGGCTTGATGGATGACGTCGGCCGTGGCTGCAGAAAATATCAGAAGGACTGGAGTAATGCCGCACAGATCGCGTACCATAGATCCTGAGCGGAAGGTCCTTGCCGCTCAGAGGCAACTTAACTGATTTCTCGAGATAGCTAAAGTGTCCGTTGGCAAATGCGACGATATACGTGGACATAGGAGGGGTGTTCTGGAACTGAGTAATCTTCCAAGAATCGTCGAGCGAGGAGAAGAGCTTGGCAAGATCTGGATGTTCGTTAGGCTTCGCAGCAGCCGGTGTGTACACCTCCTCAGATACGGCAGGCATGTTGCTAAGATTGACGGTATCGGCGCGTGAGATCAATGTAATTCCGAAAGTGGCCTTGAGCAAAGGTTCATCCCAGCAAGGGAAGGCACGACGGGCGGCAGTGGGCTAGGGAATAGCTCAGAAATTAGCAGAGCTATGAAACAGCAAAGAGTCATACCTCGAACTGGGTCAAAGCATAAGCCTTCTTCTGTCCATCGACCTCGTACAAAGACTTGTAGTACCCTGCCATACCTCCAGTAAGCTTTCCTGCGAAACCGATTTTCAGTTGCGCCTTGGATCCAGCCGGAATGGCCGTGGGGAAGACATAGGTGACTCTTTCAGAGACAGTGTTGAAAGACTCTCCCGATGGCTCCTGCTCAGTTTTCAATGCATCGGAATAGAGAGAACTGTAGGGGTTCTAAGGTTTAGAAATAAATCTGTGATGGGGGACTACGTACGCCTTGCCGAGCTCGAGAGACGCGGTATTAAGTGTAATCGAGGATGTCTCGTCCTTAACATCCAAGCTAATTTGGACATAAGCATATCTCCAGGACGTTTTGAATAGTAAACACACCTGACATCGACAAAGCCTTCAAATTCTAGGTTCTCTAGATCGGTTTTAATCGTCACGTCGTAATGAACGGGCTTCACGTTGAGAGGAAGACGGTATTCGTCCGACTTTGTGACAGTGTTCGGTCCAGGAGGTGTAGCCATTTCTGGGATATTCGAACAGGAGCGTGTAAAGGGGGGTAAGAGAGAAGATCGATAGGATGAGCGGGGTAATCTCAGACTGCGTGTCGTGACCTTATGATACGAGCGCGTCTGCCCTCGAGCCGGATCCGGAACATGAGCACGGCACTGCCTGCCATATGCTCGTCCATGTGCAAGTTCTGGACAAGTATTTAGGCGTAGTCTGAGTGAGGTACCCAGGCAACGTTGGGCAAGCCCGTTAATCCATTGTCGCGTGAGTTCTGGCTGAGGCAACGTCAACTTCGTCGACGTCAAGAGCATCAAAATTTTTATTTCAGGGTCATTCCTCGGACCCAACTTCTCTCAGCCCCTAAGTTCTTGGCAATTCATTTCATTCTTGCATCCTCTACACTGTTGTGCATAATACATTTGAGGCCCCACCACATACTACAGCACCCCCCCCAAAAAAAAAAAAAAACACAAAAAGTAACACTGAGCAAAAAACGAGGCATAGCGAAGAGAAACTAAGAAGCTGAGGCGTGGCGGCAGCTTCACCAACCAGGCAAGTAGTTCATGAGCAACAGAGCATATCAGAGCAGCAGTTTCGGGTTTGACAAAATGGAAGGAAGGGTCGTATTGAAGAAAGTAGTTGGAAACTTTCGCGAGAGCGAGTGGCGGCTGTGTTCTTGTATAGTCGTTGCAAGAAATGTTACCAGCTTTTCCTCGTTGTCATAAACGTCATTGAGGCTATCAATAATTTTGCGATGGTGGCTTGCATATTGTGTTTCGAGATCGAAAAAGTTGTTGTGGTGCTGAATGCTGGAGATATTTTCTGTGCATGACTGTCGTGTAGCAACAAAAATAAAAAGTTTGTGTACCTTTCAAGGAGAATTAATTTCAAATGTTGAGCCGTTTCCTGTAGAATCGTCCTTTCCCCAGCCCGGAGATCTTTGCTTACTTTCTCGAAGCGATAGGATATCTTGGACTTCATGACCTACAATTGAACAGAGATAAGCCACAAGAGTCAGGTCGCGATGAGAATGCTACTTTGTTGATTTCCTCTAGGATCTGCGCGAGAAGGCGAAGTGGTCAGCACCGTGACCATAGACATATAGTATAGGCAGAAATTAACTGACGCTCATAATCTTCGGCATTGGATCCGTGTTACGTTTCTTGGTTGTGTACTCATCCTCTGAAAAATGTGCACGCGAATTATGAGTCGAAACCATCTCGCGTTGCTTTGGCTGGTGTAGATAGTCGTCGGGATATTTTTTGTTGTAGGTTTGACGTGGATTCTTGTGCAAAGTCTTGGCAGCTGGTTCCAACGGATCAGCGTATCGTATGTTACTGGACATTCAGTCAAAATCTTACCGCTCTTCTTTGAAGGAGACGCTATTTCAGAAGCGTGGGGCTCGAATTCGATACTCAGGTCATACAGCTTGTTAACAAAAGAGGTAGACGGGGCAAATGAAACACGAGGGCGATCTGTCTTTTGAGAGGGTAGGTACAGAGTAGGCGACGACGGGGATGCTCCAGGCGCCGTAAAGATGCTGAGATCTAGGTCGTTCCTAGAAGATTCCAGTAATTGATGTGATTTGTTGTTTAGTGTAGCTTTGCTGTTCGCGACAGTGTCAACGTTAATGGCAGTCGGTGGGAGAGGAGAATTCAGAGTTAAGTCAATGAAAGATCTCTGCATTTGCGTCAGGCATTGTTCCAAATAATGGATTTTTTACTCACTTTCGGCAGGTTCTTGATCGAATGCTGAGGAATTACTTTCCGTTCGGCGACATCCACAAGCATTTTATCCTCATCTACCTCCCTCTTTGCGTTGGCATCTGGCATTGAAGTAGATGCTGTATCAATTCTTGCGACTTCGTGTACAGGTGGCGCCGTCATAGGAAAGGGGAGAATCTTCGTCTTATCGGTATCAAGAAGTCGAGATTTCGGACGTGGGCGAATGTCTCGATGTACATGCTGAGTGGCCTCCTTGATGCCTGGCGCAATATCTGCTGTGTTGCACACCTCAGTCTGGGCGACGCCTCGAAAAGGAATTTGTTGAGGTTCTTTACAAGACTGAGGACCGTTCCCCGGTTCCATCGTTATCTCTGCGTCGCTACCTGCGTTGGTCACTGGAGCCGGCGATGTGCTGTTTACGCCGATTTCCTCGCAAGGAAGTTGTACTGCGTCTTCTACATCGGCATTCATCAGGGATCGTGGAATTGAGGTAGCGTTTGCGTCTGGAATGCATGCTGGACGGTTATTGTATTACAGAAATTGAATTATTGATATGATACCTTTCTTCTGCACTGCCTGTGCTTTCTTCCGAGGGCGACTGACTTTCTGTTTTCCATCTTTGCTGAGAGGCTTCTCGAGTTCCATAGCAGAAACCACTCCCGCGTCCTGTGTTGCATTGGCACCTTCTACTTGGGCCTTTGCAACCCGCGAAGATCGACGCTGAGGTTTAGGCTTGAGATTCGGACTGCTCTTCACCTCGATCTTTACCTGTTTTAATGGTCAGTCATGCATAAAAGCCCGTGGTAGACAACCGTTCTTTAGCACTTCTTCGAGTCACCTTAGCTGCTGCACTCCCTTTCTTCGGTACCTTCTTTGTCGGAATGGGCTTAGGCGCAGCTTCATCTACAGGCTGAAGCTTTGACCTGCTTGTTGTTACCTTGTCTGCAGATTTTACTCCTTTGCCTTTCATGCCTGACACTCTGCTAGGTTTTTCAACATCCACTTTGACAAGTGCATCAGTCGTGGATTTTGAAAGCTCATAGAAGCCAGCATCGATATTTGGAGAAGAACCCCGGCTTGGAGATGATAGTCGTCCTCTTTTGCCATAACGCTTTGCTGGAGGTGGCTTTCGAGTCAACTTCAAATCAGACACCTCGTCGACTTTCTTGAGGCTGCCACGAGGTCGCTTTGGAGATGGAATCGCCTCGACGGGATCACATGAGGCGTCATCTTCTTCCCCAGACTTCCTCTTTCGACTAGGCTTGGGTTTCGGTGGAGAGGAGGGGGAGGCCTGGTTTCTACCAGGGCTGAGGGAGTCAAGGGCTGGGATATCATCAGGGCGCGAGAAGGCGCTTTGAGTTTCATCAGAGGATGGATTGTTGTGGTCTGTCATGGAAGTCTGTTGCGGTTGTGACTTGACGCTATCTGTGTCCTCGTCGGACAGAACGACGTTGTTTTTTCTAGGTTTTCGCAGAATGGAGATCTCTTCGACGGAATCGATACTCTTCGGCCGCAATTTGGCGTTAGGGCGTGATTGTTTCTTCTTGCGTGAGTGACCGCGCGCCGTTACCTTCGATTCTGTGTCTGAGAGGTCCGTCAGCTCTTCATCAGTCGTTCCGAAGACGGATTCATAATCGGGGGATCTAGGCTTGGACGTCACTGGCTTCCTGGTCGGCGAAGGGCTTACTTGAGGCAATTGTGGAGTCTCCTTCACAGACATTAGTGGAGAAGTTGGGTCGGTTTGTCCAGGCTGCAGGTGCGAGTTGTTGAGGTCCCAAACTGCGAACATGAGGACGATCAAGCAAATATGTGAAGGAAATACTTACGTCGTGCGAGGCCTCGTTGTTTATCCTGCGAACGTATCAAGTTAAGAACTACATCGCTTGATCAAACACACCTGAGTAGTAACGCGGCTTTTTTCGGGTTCATAATCGAGTTTGAGGGATTGTTCCGCTTTAGAAAGCTTCCTTCCACCCTGTGCTATATTCTTAGAAAGGCGGCACAATCAGTTCCTCTGTAATGTCGCACATGTAGTAACTTACAACAGCACGAGATTTCAAGGCCATCGAGAACCGGCGAGCTGAAAGAGAATCGATATCGAACTCAACGGGTACTGCAATGTTCGGTTGTGAAGCGACAGCAACCTGGCCAACGGAAGGTGGAGGAGAAAACAAGATGGTGATGTGAGTCTTGTTCTCGCTGGCAGAGGTGATACTTTGTATGCTTGTGTACAAGGCATGGAACGTTTCAATTTGGTTTCCCTGTGATAGCGAGTTCCATCGATGAGCAAGAGATTAGACACATAAGAGTCCACCCAACTTGGTTGATGTTTGCGACAAAGCCAAGTCGATCAAGGTACAATCGTTCAACCTCGTACTTTTGTGGAGCTTGCACGTGGAAGTTACTGATATCGAATGGCTGCGGGCTGACTGAAAGGTCAAAGTCACATAACCGTGTGGCGGCATAAATCTCACAAAGTCAAATCCATTTGAGCCAAGAGCTCAACAATGTTAGATATAATGGCATCCCAGTCAGCAGTAGACCGTTTCTCATCAAGTATCCTCATGACCGCGGCGCCACACCCAAGCTTAATGGAATCGAAAACGTCCTGCACGAAGTTAATACGAACATCGACACCATGTTTCCTGGAAGGTAACAGTTTAATGAAGAAGTGTAAGAGTTCTTCGATAACAAGAAAGTCTGCGATCCTTGGTGAGCCTCAAGAATAAAAGTGAAAGATTGAAGACGATACGGCACGTTTGCTCGACAGAATGCGACCGATAGCAGTGCTGAGAGTGCAGTAAGCTCAACGAAGAGAGAATGCAAAGTCTATTGTCCTTACCTGCCCAAAACATCTTGTTTACGCAAGTCTGCCTGGTTGGCAGGATGGGAAGTTACTGTTTCTGAGAGAACCTGACACAACTGACCGATCCGGTGAGGACCCAGCTTTTTGAACTCAGTAGTGCTAGAAGGGCTCACAGCATACAAGAGATCGTGCCCGATCATAAGGTGTTGGTTCACTCCTGGAAAAAATGCACTGCGAAGTATGGGATAGAAAGAGTTCGCGACGATAGTCCGATTCTCAGCTGTACATAATGAGTCTTCGTCTTCAAATGCATAAAGAAAGGCTGACACGAGGGAAATTGCTCCAGAAAGTCCTATATAATGAGAACCGTCGTGAGCTCAACCAACCATATGATGAATATATGCTTACTAGTAGGCCAGAGAGGACGGCAGTCTGTGCAGTTTCCCACAAAGCAACAATTTTTGCAGTATTAGGGTCCAGAGAAGACGTTGACTTTATTTTGTCTATCGCGACCAGCACTGCAACACCATATCGTACACCAAGGATTGGGAAAGTTTTGTACAGGGGCAGTAAACTTTGACGCAGGAAAAAGCACAGTTGTTTTAGGTTCTCAGGAGATATTGTACAATTTTTCTATCCGAATGTTGAGAGAAGGGAGATGTTTATCTTCAATAGGAACTTACGAGGACTTTCGAGATTGGATTAAGTTGTTTGATAGAATCCTGAAGCTCCGTTGTGAGCTTCAGTTTGCTTGATGCCACCCTAATCGCCTTTACAGCATATGTAAGGTCGATTGGATCTTCCATAGAAAAGCAAAGATCGTGGTGCAGGCTCCTGACCCTAGCAAAGGCGTGGAACGTTTGGGGTCAAGTTGCGAGAGCGCGATGTGGTCACATCCACGTGCATGTGACACTGACTTATCAAGCCAGATACTCCTCGTCAGCGAAACCACACCGCGCCTTGACCGCGCCTTAAATTGATGAAAGTTCTCGACTTCAACACGAAACAAGCCTGGGAGCAAAATGGATGCTTCAAACGCAAAATAAACAGCCTCCCTACCCTTCGAGCCTCTGTTTGAGGACCCTTCCTTTCTGTCAACCTGGCCCATGTTTAACGGTCACTGGATCTATCTTCCGTCGGAGTATAATCCTTCACAATCCAGTTACTCTTCTCTTTTCTGACTATTCTTTATACTGATCCGTTCGTTAACTGTAATTTGTTCCTCGATCTGCAGTAATTTTGTTACCCATACCTCTACTTTTCCGTTACGGTTCACAAGGTGCAAGTTCTAATCGTGTATTCTCGTCAAACTAACAACAACCTTAAACAACCTTCTGTAATTTGCCGTCTATCAGTTACTATACTTTGAGGGTTAAATTTTTTAACGTTTTATCGATATCTTAACGCTCAATATTGCATCCAACAGGCATCCAACCATGACTTGATGCTCCTTTAACTCATCACAATGCAAATTGAGATGCAGTTCAGAATACGAACCCACTCTTCAATACCGTATCATACATTATACTTTATGTCATTTGATGGATAATAGTTTCGTTTCCATCACGTCGTCTCTAAAAGGTTGCCTGAAGTTGTACATGCGTGCGAACTTTCCATCATCCTAGCAATTTATATTTAAAAGGATCCGTGAAGCAGTGCGGCACAAGAACCTTGTCTAACGCCTGTCCTCACAAGTCAGAACCTTGTGGATACCTAGTCGCAATATGGCTGGTGTTATTGGTGCTGGTCCTGTGAGGAATCTCACCTCTATACTGCCTGATATCAGGGTAAAGTCCTCCTTCCGCTTCAATTCCCAACTGACCTTTGTCACCTTAATAGCCACGAATGAAACGAAGAGTTCTACGAAAGGTTGTTATCTATGCGCACTGTGTGACAACAAATCACTCACAAGAATCTTGTAGTACTCATGGTTGCCTGACGTCTTCCGTCTGAAAGGCAGTGTAAATAAAATCTCTGCTGCTCTTCGCCGCCACGCGTTAAATTAGCTTTTCTCTGCAGATCGTTACTCGAATCCTCGGCCCAGTTCTTACCATTACGATTTTCGCCTCCCTTGTCGCGTATGCCAAGCAGAAAGGGTATCCAATGGTGCAGACGAACAGTATCGTTCCCCTTCTCTCAGTTGTGGTGAGTACAATTATATTTGATGTGCATGCATTATCAAATAACATGGGAGCATAGGTCGGTCTTCTCCTGGTTTTCCGGTTCGTATCTGCCCCTTGTCTAACGAAGCATCTGCTGACTTGCAATTGTGACTCAATAGCAACGGGCACGCGACTTTCATAAATTTTAAACCCATCGGTTTACTAACGTTTTTGACTTTTGCAGCACCTCGTATGACCGCTACTGGGAAGGCCGAAAGTCATTCGCCACCTTGACCACCCATATTCGAAATCTTTCACGCCAAGTCTGGGTGAGCGTTGTTCTTCCACCAACCGATGAACAGCCAGCGAACTCCAAAGGCAAAACCCCCGTTACCGATGTTACTCCTGCTCAGCTTCGACGCAGGAAGATCGAAGCTCTCAAACTTGCGCTTTCTTTTGCATACGCGACCAAGCACTACCTGCGTGGTGAAGATGGCACGAAATGGGATGATTTCCATGGTGTTCTGCCATCTTCATTCAACCATTTCGATGATGGCCCTCTCAATGGAGACCACCACAAATCATACTCGGCGACTGACGGTGCAGAACGCGAAAGTGTATCGTCTAGCACGGACCACGCGAGGCCTGATGCTACAAAGCGTGTTCGGGCAAAGCGCAGCAAAACGCAGTTGTCTGGCAGTGTTACACCTGTTACACCTCTGTTGGGCGGCCACAAAACAGTGGAGTTCAATGAAGATGCATCTTTGCCTTTGCCTCTCGTGTAAGTCTTATTCGCCCATTCATCCTTGGGTTACATCTGATTCTGACCTTGTCGTATGCAGCATTGCGATGGAACTTAACCGCGTACTGTTCAATTTCCGAAGGGAGGGCTTCCTGGAGACGGTCGGCCCCGCTGGTAGGTTTTTGTGAACGAAGATCAGACGTTCTAGAGCCAATTAACCTTCGTTTACAGGGACCAACGCTATGATTGCACTGTAGGTTCTTCATATTTTTGTCTGTTGCGCACTCTGAGATTATCCAAATTCTAGTATCTCGAGCATGATTGATCAACTCACGGCTATGGAACGCATAGCAAATACCCCGATACCCTCTTCTTGTATGCCTTTTGCTTCATCAATCTTTCTCCTCACTTACACGCTTGACAGATGGAATTCATTTGAAACAATGTGTTACCCTTTATCTTTTCGCACTGCCCTTCACGCTTGTGAACGACCTTGGCTGGGCCGCTGTTCCCATCGTAACTGTGGTGGCCTTTACTTTCATGGGAATTGAAGGCATCGCAGAGGAAATTGAAATGCCATTTGGTTCGTCATTCCAACCGGTTTACACCAGGTCGTAACTGAATTTGCTGTCTAGGGACTGATGAGCGTGACCTTCCTCTCGGTAACGTTTCCTTCAAATAATTTCTGTTAAACTGTACGACTGAAGCAACTCTTCACAGAACGCTACTGCCAGGACCTTAAGGAAGAAACGGAGTACGTCATTTTTTTTCTTTCTTCAAGTCCCATTACTAAATATTAAATCCCGGTCTTTAGCTACATCATACAAAGGATGCCTGAAGGTGGCGAAGGCCTCCATGGTTACGATGATGGTGAAGGAGATGATTGATTTTAAGCACGAAACGATTTAATGATTTTACGCATCTGGAGGATGACGGAATTTGAAAGTAATGGGATGGCGCAGCCACAACGGGCAAACTTGGAAATATAAATGATATTCTGCCTTGATACCTAACCAACTGTCTACTATTGGAATTCCGGTGTGCAGAACTCGCCAGGTCCATATGGCTACATTTTGTATGAGTTTTCTTGCTATGAAGAGGGTAAATGTAAGATAGCAGCCTACCTTGCCAGTCAAATTAGTCAAGCCTGCTGAGTTTTCGCTAGTCCGTCGTCCACTCTGAGGTCCTGGCTTAGGCTTCTGTCCTTTGGAGAAGGCATCCAAAACTTTTTTCGTGGTCTCAGGGGTGAGATCCTCCTGTCAAAAGCATCAGTATGAGTTAACACCGCATACAAGGTTTGACGCACATAGAAATCATCTCCAACGACGATCATTGGCGCGTTGCTGCAGGCACCTTGGCATTCAACTTCGACGACAGTGAATTTGCCATCCTTTGAAGTTTCTCCTGGCTTGATTCCTCCAGCATGGGACAGGCAGGCGTCGAGGATCTCGGTTGAGCCACGAAGCATGCAAGGAGTGGTTGTGCACACTTGGACAAAGTGTGTTCCGATGGGCTCCCTTGAGGTGTTGCCGTCAGAGATGTCCATGAGTCGAGAAAATTAATCAATACGCACCTGTTGAACATAGTGTAGAATGTTGCGACCTCATAAACGCGCATGGGAGGCATCTCCAGAAGTTTAGCCACATAGTTCATGACACTAATGCTTGTCCACCCTTTGTTCTGACGTTGACCAAGGTCCAACAGAGGAATAACGGCAGCCTTTTTATACTGTGGAGGATAACGTGCGATGATTTCTTGGGCACGCTTCATGTTCGCGGCATCGAACTCAAATGCGATCTAAATACGCCAGTGAGTAGAGAAATAGATAAAGAAAAGCTGCAAAAATACCTTTGGGTTGTTATACGGCGTATCACGATGCTAAGGGTTTTACGGTCAAGCAATGAAGGATGAAATAGTCAAGGTTGGACCAACTATGAAAAGAGCATCTGATTTTCTCTGTAAGGAGGACGATATGTGTCGTCTTGTAGAGAGCGTGGGGACAGGCAGGCGCCTAGGGAGTCTGGCAGCGAACATGGCTCGTCGTCGGCGATGAGTTGGTCGAGAAAGTCCGGAAGAAGAAGTAGCTCACGTGCGATCAACCAATCACTGCTCATCAAATTCAGACCTCACTTTATGATGTCTAGAAAAGCTATTCACAACTCGAGCACCCTAGTCTTCATAAACTTGAGTCTCAAACTGTGCTTGCCTCTACCACTAGTCTTGGTATTTTACGGCTAGTACAACTTAATACGAATCTTGATATGATGAAAAATGGCGACATAATTAGTTCTCTTCTCTAACTCGACTGCTCAGTAGATGTATGGAACTACGCGGTATGGTGTCTTCTCTGCCCATTTACCCCAGGCTACACTAAATTCCTTCTTCAACAGATCATCTTCCCACTTGGCTCGGAACGCCATCCAAACGAATAACGTCAGCGACATGAAATTGCTCTCCCGCAGGAATAACTTTGTAAGGAGCGGGTAACGAGGGACAACACATGTCGACAACACAGTGCTATCTGACGAGTGATAGATTTCGATGCCTAAACGCATCACCCAGAGACCGAGGTAGCTTGGGTGTCAAACGATAGAGTACGGCCCAATGGTGCAGAGCTTGTGGTCGTCCTTGAGGCTAATCTCCCATTGTAAAGTATTTCCCCAAGACTTGCTGTGCTTTGACGCGAAACACGCCTCCAGCCACGATGAGCGATAGCCCCATCAATGCGCTCTTAGACAAGTGTTCCGACGCACGGAGTGCTGATGAGGAGCACATATTCTCTAACAGTTCATTCGAGCCTCGACCAACGAGCAAACGATAGGCTGTAAGCAGCATGAAGGAGACAGTCACCGATCTGAAAGGCACGGATTGATTTCTGATTAATAGGTTTTGTAAAGAAACCAATGGTCACTCACGCATTGGCAAAACCCCACAGCCTGACCCATGGTATCTGCCTCTTTGTTTCTGTTGCTGTCGCGGGCGGCGTAGGTGGAACACTTGCTGTATAGAAAATATAGCTTGCAATAACAAGGAGTGACGCGGACAGGATGTTGTGCAAGGGCAACATGTTCAAGGTCGAAGGGATGTGGTGTGCTCTGGATTCTGATGAGACTCACAAGTTACTGAACCACAGCGCGTATTTAAATATCTCTTTGAGGACCATATTTTCCGCGAGAGCGGCAACGCGGCATTACAAGTCAGGCGGTTGTTTCCAATCTTAGGTTGACGTGCGCCTCCTGCGTGGCGGTATGGACATCACCATTTGGAGTAAGAAATATAAATCAGCTTGAGCTTCCAGCTGGCTGCCAGAGACCCAAGCACTTGCCACTCAGTTTACTACATCGAGTGTCAAGGTTATATCTCCTCTTTTCCGCGGCGTCTCCCTAAGACACACAGTTGTTTTGATTTTGATTTTAGTATGTCCGCACTTAGTGTCAGCTGACGGGTAAAATCCGTCATGGAAGGTCTTTTCCTGATCCTTTGTTCCAATTTGATTGCTCATTGATGAAGAATTAGCCATCCTACCAATATTCCGCGACCATGTTCAGCCAGTGAATGGTGATATGAAAAGAAATGATTGGAAATGACACGAGGCCTGGGGTTGCAGCCCACTCGAATTTTTTCCGAATACCCGATAAATTTCGGTGCTTGAATAGATTGGCGGCGAATCGAAACGTGCATCAGGGTAAATGTGCTGTTATCGAGTATCAAGCATCGACCTCCGCCATTTCGCGGTCAAGTCGTCAATCTTGAGCAAAACTCCAGCTGCCGCCCTCCTAAGTTTTGTTTCGTGGGCGCCCCCACCGCCTTGCACCCTGACACCTTTATCCAGCTGCGCAAACACCGCTCCCGCCCATTCACCAGCACCTAACAACAGCGACGTGTGTTCAAGACCAATAACGCGGCCGCCGTCGATTTCCAAACAGCCATCCAACACCACGAGCGCAAGTTCTAGAGCGGCAGTCAAGACGGATGCTTCCTTTCCACGCTGACCTCCAATTTTCTCATCGTCTTCGACATCAGTTTCGATACGCGAAACGGGGCGAGCACCGACAGTGACAGCGAGCTCTAGGGCGTCCGGAGCAACCACAGCCATCCATTCCGGTGCGTTCTGGGAAGCGTGCACAAGGATGCCCAGAGTTCCCAGAAATTGAGAAAGCACCACGGGATTGAGTATGAGACCAGTGCCAGCGCCATGATATTGCTGACGACCTTGTTGGTGTGCCGTTCTTTCCTCGCGCGTCCTCTCATCTCTAAGGAAGAGCCAAAACTGGTTGATCAGCGGCGCGATAAAGTACTCGGTGGCGACTTCGATGAAGGGTGTAAGCTTCTGGGGCAGCGCCGATGGCCGAGATGCAGCGGGAATAATATTAGTCTGAGACATCTCCGTTATGCTAGGCCCCTTGTTGATTCGAAGTCTACGTTCGCGCACAAGCTCGGGGACTTTGTCAGCAGATGCTTCCTTCTGCTTGTCAATTGCCCTGTTGCTTATGCTATCCATAATGAGCGGGACGATGTTTTGTTCTCCCATACCGATGTAACGTTGGTGAAGTGATGAAGGGAGCATCTTGCTAGGAAAGGATATCCTTTCAGGAGCTATTCTCGATGTAGATGGAGGTAATGGCAATGATGCCATCTCGCGCGCGCCTAGCGCCAGTGCATTCAGTGCAACGTAACGCTGAGAAGTTGAATATTGGTTTTTGAAGAATTCCTCGATCAGCGCTCTATGGTATGAAATTCAGGCTGAGCAAATTCGGAAGATTCATTAGTGCTTACGGTGCAGCTTTCCTTGGTGCAGATGCTATCAGAGCATTGAGGGCACCTTGCCGCTTAACCTCAAAGTCTTCAAGGTCAAAGTTGTCCTGCAGGCCGAGCAGTGCGTAGACAAGATTTACAACATTCTCATCTAAAGAACAGCCGTGTCAGCTTGTAAGAATATTGACTTATGTGAGTGTACTCAACCAAGTTCGGTGCCGTAGCCTCTTTTCTTTCTTATGAGCTCTTCAGCGTAGTTGAGGGCCATTTCAATTTTATCGGCATCATGAGGGTCGGTGTTGGCTTTCTGGCCACCTGTGTTCCGCAAGAGATCTCCGAGCTGCGCAAGATACACTGGACGAGGAACCTTCTTCACTCCAACATTTAAAGTTGGGTCTTTTTCGATATCAGAAAGCTCTGAGGGTGTAGGAGATGCAGAGCGAGAAGAGGAAGAGGATGCATAACCAGTGATTGAATCGTCGGAGTCGTACCCTGTCGATGGCTGGTTGACAGTGACGCGTGTGGGAATAGCAGAGACCAGGATGTCCTCGACGGTTTCTTTGCTGACGGCCCTGGGTAGTTCTGCGTCGATGTCGACATCAACATCTCGAGCGCTGAGGAGCTCTCTAAGTGCTCGCGCCCAGGGTTTTCCAGAGTCGTCGCCATCCCAGTCTCCGAAGTCTAGCTTTTTTCCGACGCGCTTTGCAACTACTTCTGCCGCAAGCATTCCACATCGACGTACTGAAGGATCGAGATGGGCAACATATAGCCCTATTCCAGATATGAAAAGTGGGGACTGCGAGACAGACATTATAGTCTTTGAAGAAGAAGGGAGATATGATATGGAAATGAGGAGAAGAGAGGTTAAGTCTTATAGGAAATGGTCAGTGCATTATTCACAGAAAGAGCGAGACACTTAATTACATTGATTTCGCGAGAGTAACGAGTGTTTAACATGATCAGGGGACGACCAGGTATTCAAAACTTGCTCAACAAAGGCTTCCAGGGCTGTCTTCATCTAAGCAACGTCGTACTACTGAGAAATTAAAATTGCCTCACCTTTTTTGTTTGGTGATTCACCCGAGGAACCACCAGAAATCCAACACACAAATATACGGGCCAGGCCTGCATCCCACTCTTTCCCTAAAACTATTCCTAATACGGTTTCCCATACTTCATCTCTTTCTGGGGAGATGGAGCCTGTGATTCCGTTCAGCAGTCGAGCTTCCACTTTAACTGCAATTCTTTGAGATAGAGCAGCGTCTGTTGGACGCGCCAAAGGAGGAATTGATGCAAGCAAAGATGTTATCAGGGAGCGCAGGATTAGAGCCGAGCCAAGTCCCGAGAACAAAGAAGCCCAGAGTGCAGTGTAAGTGGCAGCGTCTTCGGATGCCAATCTAGCACGGATCAAGGGAGTAGTGGCTTGGAAAAAGGAAGGCTGCGACCTTGAGGTTGGAGGCGTTAAAGGAAAGACACCCAGATTTACGAGTTTGGAGAATAGATACGTTAGGGGAGGAATGACATCTGTGGACGATTGAGCTCTCGCCTAAAATGTTTTTGAAAGACGCTAACCTTTTGAACGTTTGGCAGAAAGAGAGTATATGAGAGCCTCTGTTCGCAGAGAAACATTGTTGAAATATGTACCATGCTCCAGAAAATCGGGAGGACTGGTTTTCTCTCCTGCCATCGCGTTGGATACTTTTGCCGGCACTACGAGAACTGAACGAACACAATCCTCCCATGCAAGCAGTCGAAGCGCTTCATCACCCTCATTCACAGTCATAATTGCCACATAGAGTCGATCCACAGGATACTCGGATGCCAGTTGCGCTAACAGACGAATACCATACTGTGTGAGAGCCTGGGATGTTATTGTTGAGTAGGCGTGGATTGCGACATCACCAGCTGAAGAGTACGCAAACGAGAAGCTGTCAGGACAGAAATATTGATCCAAGAGTACCGATGCATTATTTTCTGCCAAAAGCGAGTCCCATGTTGGTGCGATGTAGTCCAGCAGTGCTCGTTGAAGAGATGGAATGTGTTTGCGGATATTCACTAAACCATCGGGGAGTGGTGAGGTGTTGTGCTTGTGGTATTGAGGAGGTAATAGGCCAATGGATGCAAGGGGACTGCAAAGGAGCGAAAGGAGGGTCGAGAGATCTGGTATGGGTCGCTGGAGTCTGTCAATCACATCGCGTACTGCGTCCATGTTAATAGACGTCACGTGTCCACTGTATCTTCATTTCAGGCTTCCACACTTGCCAGTGGTCTTTCTTCAGTTCAGGTATGGGGAAAGCCGGATTCTCATGGCTGTTACACTCCTTGGCGCTCGTTCCAGTATTGGGCGCGTTGCCGCTTGATCCTTGCGCAACTATTGCTGGGAAGAAGTGGGTTCTGCCCCGCGAAGCGCGTGCCTGTCTTTCTGCAACTCCAGTAGACCCTGTCATAAAAACAAATGTAAGTATCGTCATACTTTTGCTAGTTTTAACCTCATAGTAATATTTCTTTTAGGTCATAGATGTCGTGAACAAGACACTTGCTTTCCATACCTCTGTTAACTACCAAATTCAAGCACCCTCACCATATGACCAGGACGTTCACGAAGATTTGAAGGCCGACTTGGCTAAAGCTAGTCTGAAGGACTATGCTTCTGACTTTGACCTGCACCTTGACTTATATCGGTCTTTCAAACGCGTCAATGACGGTCATTGCGGAGTCTACAATTATTGCTATGACTGTAAGTCACATTAGACATCTTTCTGCTTGCTTTTCTCCTGATATATATCTTACAGCTTTATACGTGACGTACCTCCCTATACCCCTTGTTCTTTTGACGGATTCCAACGGAGTACAACATGTTCATATCGCGCCGGAGGCTTTCAAGGTCGCATCTGCAGAGTTTGGAGAAGACATTGAATTCTGGGAGGACGCGCTGCCAGGAGACTTGAAGGGAAAGCTTAGCTCAGTACGTACAACCCTCTGTATTCGAGCACGCCAATCTCAGACGTCTCTTTCGCAGCTATCTGGGGCTAAGGTGCTGCTGATCAATAAAGAAGATCCCTTCGTAGCTGTCAATGATAATGCACTGGTTACTGGTGGCTACCAATCGTTTGCTACGCGTCAGAACTCGTAAGGAATCTATGCCGGCAACAGTGAACTGAATGTGTATCGTTGACCTGCCTTGCTTGTGGTTATAGGTTCTTCGCTAGTTATCATAGAGGACCAAAAGGATGGGAATACGCAATGGGAAACTTTGCTCAACAGGTGCATCCTTTGGTGGACTCTGTTTCTCTAACTATCCAACGCATCGGCAGTACCACCACCGACCATTTCGTGGTAAGCCACTTCCAGTATGATTTTGAAAGCGGTCCTGAGCTTGAACCTCGAACAGCTGCCATACAGGTCAAGGTTTGGTTCAGCTTCAAAGAACTTCACAGATCTTTCTTCCTTCCGGGAGAACAACTGCCGTGCCACCAACAAGACCAACGGACACAACCTATACAGCACAGACTTCGCAGCCGCTTCTTTGGAAGAACCTGATTCGATATCATATTTCCAGCAACAACCTCCCGTCAACCCCCGTGAAGCGAGGCGCCATGCGATGAACGTCATCCTGGACGGCATGCCCTTGTCTAACATTGAACTCCCTGAAGAACTCCAGCCTACAATGCCCGCTCTGAACCAGAGCTACAGCGTGGCCCAATTTTATCGTCTTGATGATGGTATTACAGGTGTCTTGGCACTCGGTAGTTTCTCTGCTGAGAATTTTACCGCCTTTGGACAGAGTTTGCTCGATGGGCTGTTAGAATTGAAGGACCAAGGTGCTACCAGGCTCGTAGTGGATGTGGTGCGTTCATCAGCTACCATGTCTGATTCGATTTGTCATTTACTCTGTCTTGTATAGACTAATAATGGTGGCGGTATGTATTCAGTTTGCTCGTTCGTAGTGTTGTTGAATTAATTCTATTCAGGGTATATCTGCATCGCTCATGTAAATTTTACAAAACTAAATCATCTTCTTGCTAATGCTCATTTGTTTGTCTCATACAGTGGTTACACAGACTCGTACGTCCTTATCTCTTTGAGAGGATTGCGCAAAACCTGATCCAGGACAGATCATAGGCCCGAAGTATACCACAGAACCCCAAGCAGGTCTCGATACCACAATCCGTGCGGGCCCCCTTGCCCAGTTAATTGCAGAGAAGATAGCTGAAGGCGGCGACCCCGATGATCTGTTGTACTACAACCCAATACAGTGGACTAATGGCTCGCATTTACCGTTCTCAGAACCTAGCAAGTGGTTCAGTCCGACGACCAAGTTTATCAATGGGCACGAGGATGCTTTCTCTCAAAGGTCTGTCAAATTACTTCACTTTCGTTGCGTGGTACTCATCTACAGTTATATATGCTAGGCTGGGACAAGAGTGTCAACCTTTCCGGTGGGATGCTCCTGAGGAAGGTCTTTTTGCACCCCAGAATGTGGTTATCGTCTCGAATGGCAGGTATGAAAAACCTTGCTTCTAACATGGCGTATATTGATGCTTCTTTTTTGCTAGGTGCGCGAGCTCCTGCTCACTGTTCAGTGTAAATATCATGTCTCTAGTAAATCTTCGATCCAAGGTCTTACTCTCTGATAACAGATAACCATGTCGAAGCGTGATGGCGTCAAGACGGTCGTTGTTGGCGGAAAGCAAGGTGTCCCCCAGCACTATTGTGGCACCGTCGGGGGACAGTCCACCGGATTCTCGACCATCGACACAGAAATCAAGGTACCTCCTCTCCAACTGTCTTTCTATTTATGTATTGAATTGTTTCTGACGGTGCTCTTTCCTAGTCGACTGGGCTGAAGGACCACGAGCTCGCGCCCCCTGATTTGTGAGTTTCTTTCCTTCCCCTTGCAGTCATACTATGAAACGCCCGTTGATCTCCGTCCCGCCCCCCTCCATTATAGCTTGACAAACAGTGTCCAAGGCATCACATGGAGACTTGGGTTTGGCATTGACGATCCAAATGAACCAGAAGGTACGTACACATACCCGCAGTCCTGGGTTCAACGTCAGCTGCCAGCGCGGCGTACTGATTATTTGGCTTCATGCATGTTCAGAATGGCAAGATCACCCTGCTGACTATAACTTTGAGCTGACTTTCGACAAGTATGTGCCTGTCCTTTGATCTTTTTGTGGTTGACTCACGGATACCCCTTGGAAATTTTTAGTGTCAATGACCCTGTTGCGATTTGGACTGGCATTACGGAGAGGGTGTTCCCATCTGAATCTGGAACCCTTTTCCGTGTACAGGCCCCTTGAATAGCTAATAAGATACCTATTTTCACCGGAAAGGATCTGGAGGCATCCCTACCCATCTGTACATATATGGACTTCATGATATTAACCTGCCTTGATATTTTCCCTCTTAAACTGACACTCATATCCATGTTCAGACCACAAAGTACATTTGAAGCAAAGATAATTACACAATATTCAAACAAACTAGTACACGACAAAGAACCTGGTTCAGGAAGAAGATTTACAAATACAAAGACACGAATAGAGAATGATAGAAATGAGCCATATACAGACACTCGACAGAGATAGTTCAAGCCGCCTGTATCCCAGTATTAAGCAGGGTAAGCGCGATTACAAGGAAGCAACAACTAACCTTCTCAGCCGCTGGTTTCTTCGCCGTGGTCTTTGAAGCAGGCTTGGCTTTAGTGGTCGTCTTGGTCTTGGTCGAAGATTTGGAGCCAGAGCCAGCGCGCGCCCTAGTTGTGGTAGCCTTCTTCGCAGCAGGTTTCTTCGCCTCACCAGTGACAGACTAGACAGATTTTCGGATGAATGGGAATTTACATGATTTCTGCGACTAATGGTTACCTTCTTTACAGCCCCTTTCTTCGCAGTGGTCGCTTTCTTAGCCGCGGCAGGCTTCTTAGCCTGAGCAGCCTTGGTAGTACTGTGAGCCTTCTTTGTAGGCGCAGTCCTAGAAGTGCGTGCGGTCTTGCTCGTAGCAGCGGCAGCCTTGGCTTTCGCGGGTGTCTTGGCGGCTACAGCTTTCTTCGCAGCGGGCTTGGTCGCCACAGCCTTTGCTTTAGTCGCAGGAGCCTTGGTGGGGGCAGCTTTGGTAGCTGTGGCTTTGACGGCTGTGGACCTCTTGGAGGGCGGTTTGGCATTCTTGACGCGGAACATCGACATCAACGGACGACCTGCGACATTCATGCAAGTGAACACAAACCTCTTTGGCGGCATCGGAGCGTCCTTTGGGAGCAAGCTTAACCTTCCCGGAGGGCCCTAGGGGAAAAAAAATTAAGATCAAGCGCCGAAGAACCGCAAAGTCCACTAACCTTTCGGGAGCACAAACGTGCCCTTCTCGCTGCCCGATGTGATTGCGCGGTTGAGCTGACTCGCGGCAGCGTGGTCAAGAGCAACGTGGTACTTGGATTCAACAAACTGTGAAGAGTATAAGAGGGGAAAAGGGGTTATTGGGCAGACATCGAGCACACACCTTCTTGATCGTAGGACGTGAAACACCGGTGCGAGCTTCATCAGGATGCGCAACGATACACTCCTAGAGACAAGATTGAGGGCCTGTAAAGAGGGCCGAGGAAGACTTGCAGTGCAAGTAACCAACCTTGATCATATCAACCCACGGAGGATGAGTCGAGATACGAGACTTGTGTGCAGCGCCGTTCGCCTTGGACGCAGCGGCCTTGGTATTAGCCTTCTTTGCAGCGGCAGGCATGGTGTTGATGTTAATCAAAGAGGACGGATTGATGGCAGGAGCAACTGAGAAACAGAGACCAGGGAAGACAAGGAGAAAGGGTGGAAAACGACAGTTTGTGGCTCCGACTGCTCAGTTATCCAGAGGTGCCGTCACGTGGTATTACATCGACGCACGGACGCAGAAGTGACAAAAAAGGAGTCAGGCAGTCCCTGGTTATCCTAGAGCGCGCAGAGACCGTGTAAAAGCAGTAGAAAGCGCCATTCGATCCCAGAAATTGTTGTTTGGTCCGTCACAGTCGTTGGAAGGACCCTTGTCACATGAACTGGATTCATGGAAAGTTCAGTCCAAGGATTTGGAGCAGATGCCTGTCATCCGCAGAATAAGATATCAGCTTGTTAGAGTTTGCCAACGAGCCCAAGTGTCGCAGTCGACGCGGTCAGGTCAGCAGAGTACAAAGGCGAGTTCAAAGGCAAGGGTAGCCGATTCTAGAATCAAAGTTGATTACGCAATACAGCGTTCCCACCAACGACTCCGAGCGACACTAACGCGGCGCTCTTTCTAGACCTGTTTGACGTGTGGAATAGCGCTAAATACAGCGCCGTCGTATCCACATGAACTCGGCAGACATGTCGTCGCTCGCTGCGGAATATCTGGTCACCGATGACTTGACCATCCTTCTCGGTCTTATAGCAGCAACAGTCTTTCTACTCAACAACCTCTACAAGCCACAACCTCTCGTGCACCCCATTCTTCTTGGTCGCCAGAGTGATGTCGGTAGGGTACGCAACCCCAAAGAAAGTGCGGTGTACAGAAACTATGGAACGGGTCTCATGGGAAGGGTACGTGTCCGTGCTACCCGGGTAATGCTCTGTAGTATTGACAGCGAAGCGTTCACATTCTAGTTTCCTATAAGGCCACACAAAGACGTTTCTCTGTTGTCAGATTTTGTCAGGTCTGATTCTGAAGCTGCACGTACCCTCTGGTCTACCCGGGTAAGATATCTTTGCATTGTTGGAATGTGGTCTGATCCTTCTTTGTAAATAGCTCACGAACCATAATTTGCAAGATCGTGTTGCAGCGTTTGGAACTGGTCTTCTTCGCCTTGCTGGATTAAAAGCCAACGATTCCCAAGTGTTACTCTTACTAAATGACAGCCTTGGTATGTCTATGTAGAGTTCACATCTGGTCTCTCTAAAAAGTGGACTAATACAATGTTTTTGCAGAATTCATTGTCAGCGACCTGGCCATGGCTTCTCATTCTATCCGGTCCCACACGCTCTCATCTTCCAAATTGCTCTCATATGTTCTTGACTCGTTCGCACCCGATGCCATCATCACACATACCGAACTTCTCCCACAAATCCTTGAATTGTTATATGAGGGTGACAGAACGAGGAGTCACACCATAATCGTGGTCGGAGAAACTACGCCCAAGGATCTCGCACCTGTCGCCAGCAATATCAAAGTTCTAGAATTCTCTGATGTGGAGCGGGAGGGCGTCCGGGTGGCGAAAGTCGCCACGCCACTACCGAGTAAGTTTTGTTCAATAAATAAACGATCTGCTGTACACGTAACTCAATTCGAATCATCCAGAACCCGGCGACGTTTTCACCGTGTCGTATTTCGAGTCTGCGAGCGGACATGTACAAGGTGTCCAGCTGACGCACGAAAATATCACTGCAGGAGTAGCGGCTACCAGGGCTCTTTTCCCTCTGGCACATTCCCTCTCTGCGCTTGATACCCTCGTCTCGGGTCATTCATTGAGCACCGCATTTGGACGCGCCATCGCATACACGGCTATTTTCGAAGGGACCAGCTTCGCGACCTTGGCGAGCTCCAAAGTATACCACCCAACTGAAGGTAATTAAGCCCCCCACCCACTCCACCGCGAACATGATGCTGATTCTAGCTACGTAGTCACGGTTACAAACGATATCGCAGACACGCTTTCGGCGACGAGCACGTACCCCATTCCCTCGCCTACGATTCTTTTCGTCAAGCCTGGTAATTTGGAGAGCATCGTTTCGGCCATAGCGAAGAAGGCGTCGGAGTCGTGGATCCTGTTTCCGTTTGCGCGAAGGCATAAACTGGCCGGTCTCAACGAAGGGTTCCTCACCAAGGAGAGCCTCTGGGACCGCCTCGTCTTTGACGGCGCCCGCGGGAAGGTCCTGGGGGACACCGCGTCGACGCTCCGCGGTGCGGTTGTCAGTGGTGGTAAGCCTAGCGTTCTATTATCAAACTTTATACTCAAACTGAATGGCACGCCTGAAGGAACCCTCAACGCCGCCGCCGTCACCCCCGCGCGCATCGCGCTGTCCGTCCCGATCGTCAACGCCTTCACGCACCCGCTCGTCCCCGGGCCCGTGCTCGCCTCGCACCCCTTCGACCTACAGGACTTCCCTGCGCTGAAAGACGCGCTCATCGCCCACGTCGGCCCGCCCAGCGTGAACATCGAGGCGAAGCTGGTGGGCCTGGACGACGAGAAGGTCGAGCGGGGCGCGGACCCGACGGGGATGCTCCTTATTAGGGGCCCGCCGGTTGGGAAGTTGGTTAATGGGGAGGACTTTGTGGAGGTTCGTGGAGAGGACGATGGAGAGGGGTGGGTGCCGACGGAGGTTAGGGCTAAGGTGCAGACTAATGGGGCGTTTAAGATCTTGGCTTAGGATGTTGTCTCCAAGTACGTAGCTGTGGCGACTTTGTTCTCCTGAAAATCTAGACTGTATTATATTTATATAAAAGAAAACAATGTAGTGCTTGTATTGTTGCTGCAATTTTACAAGCGTTGTTCATGCGTATAACATGGGACACACAACGTCGCCGTTAACATTGCAAATTCAATACAAAGGTCAGAGCCACAGTCAGACAACGTTGCGAGTTCAATACAAAGGTCAGAGTGACGGCCAGGCAACCAAATACAAGCACGCGACCCACGTGATATACGCGTTACGCGTCAGCCTCTCGCAACGCAAACGATCAACAAAACGAAATTCTGCACAGCCACTATCTATGCATCACATGACGCAACAAGAAGCTCTCAACATGCCCCCTGGGGCCTGCGCCTCTCTATAAATTGAACCACACCAGTCCAGTTACCGGCTTTTCAACGCTTGACTCCAAGTCTACCCCCTACGCCCCTGTGCTACCCCCAACCCAACCCTAGCTTTTAGCAAATAATCTACTAGGATGGCTACCCCCGAGCCTGCTTCTGCCTCCCCTGTCCCCGAAGTCGACGACGCTATGGTTGTTGATGAGCCTGAACCCTCTTCGGATGCTGCTGTCGCTACTGAGGAGCCCGCTGCCACTGACGCTGCCCCTGCTACCAAGGCCAAGAAGGCTACCACTAAGAAGGCTGCTTCTGTGAAGAAGGCTGCTGTCGCGGGCGCCAAAGCCAAGGCGGCGCCTAAGGCGAAGGCCGCCGCTAAGAGCGCGACGAAGGCTGCTGCTGCGAAGCCCAAGTCTAAAGCTGGAAGCGCGTCGCACCCGTCGTGGAAGGAGATCGTTACGGTATGTCGCGATGCGGATGCATATCGCCTTTGTACTCACTCATTGTGGTGGAATAGGAATGCATCACGAATAACAAGGAGGATGCGCGTCAAGGTGTATCGCGCGCTACTATTAAGAAGGTGGGTCGTGAGGTCGCCCTTGCGTGTTACGCGTTGCTGACGTTCGTTCGTGGTACTAGTACGCTGAAGAAAAATACAAACTCGAGTCGACCCCCGCGAACATTTACCAACTGAATCGCGCTATCACGAGCGGTGCCGAGGCTGGGATCTTTACGCTCCCCAAGGGACCGTCTGGCAAGGTTAAACTCAACAAACAGGACAAGGCCAAGGCTGCTGGCGGCGCCAAGGAGGTACGATGCTTTGTGTGCTATGCCGTTTCAGACGTCGGTTTGACTCTTTCTTCGTAGAACTCTAAACCCCCCTCCAAGGCCGTTGCTAAACCCGCTTCGAAATCCGCTGCGACCAAAAAGCCTGCGTCGAAGCCCGCGTCCAAGTCCGCGTCGAAGCCTGCGACAAAGGCTAGTGCTACCAAGGCCGCTACCAAGGCCGCGCCCGCGAAGAAAGCCACAGCGACCACTACGAAAAAGGCGAGCGCTCCCGCGAAGAAGGTTCTTGCTGGAAAGGCCAAGGCTGCACCTGCTGCTAAGAAAACGTCGACACAGCGAGGGTCAGCGAAGAAGGTAAGGGTATCTTTTACGAGATGAGGTTGTATAAGCTCATTGGGTGTAGGCTGTGACTGGTACGACTGCTGCTTCAAAGGCTAAGGCTGCAGCCACGAAGAAGACACCGGCAAAGAAGGCGAGTGCCGCGAAGGCTGGGACGACAAAGGCTGCAGCAACCAAGGTATGGTGATGTTATCACGATGGTGTGAGAGTTGTTGTTCTGACGATAAGGTTATCTAGGCCGCGGCAAAGCCACGGTCAAAGAGCGCAGCAAGTGGGAAACCGGGGTCCAGGGCTAAAAAGGTGTGTAGGCAGGTGATATGGTATGGAGAGATCAACTGATTGTTGTTTCTTGAATAGGTCGCAGCGTGATTGAGGAGATCTTTTATCCTTTCTTTTCTTGTGTGGATTTGCTTATTTTATTATTGTATTGTGCGCCTGTATTAGTAGTGTGAAGATTATGAAAGCGTTGTGGCTTGTAATGAAGTGTGTGCCGTGAATTAGTGTTCGACCTTTGATGAGCCGTTTTAGGAAGTGATCGCGGCGTAAGGGAACCGAAGCCGCGAAATGACGCAGGCACAGTGAATGCTTATGTTACGTAATGAATTTATTGTCCAAGACACGGAAGAGTGGAGTCATGGCAGCAGAGTGGTAGTCTGTGGAGGTGTTGTATGCATAAATGTGCTGTGACGATATACAACCCCTCGCTTACTGGATTGGAGACGTCCTTGGAGCATGAGGCAAAGGAACCATTGAAGGGTAGTTGTGATGTAGATAGAGGCGGGGATCTGCGGATTGATAGGACCCCGGAGATATTTCCATATATGGGGGGTGATAGGGGTCTCTCGTTTTGTAAGAAGAAAGAAAGAGAGGAGAGTTGCCCTGATTTTTCATTCTTTCTCAAGCCCCGCCACAGTCCATGCACCCGTCCCAGCACGATCCTCCTTCCCATGCTATCCGTGTACGCCACAAACCGTCCAGTCGTTCCCGTAACGACCCTCGCATTGAACCATGGCCCCAGTTTCCACCCCCAGGCATCGTACTCCATCCAGACGATGCAAACAGCAAGGTCTTTCTCGCCATAGGCCGTGCTTTTCTCTCAGTCGTACGTTCATCTCTTCTAAATCACCATCTATTCGTCTGACTTGACACCAGGATAACTGTGCAATGACCATCAAAGACCTCGCAGAAATGACCGTTCTCTTTGGTCTTTCTTGTCAAAAGTACGTCCCCTTTTCGGTCTCTCTTTCTCTCACACCTAATCTTTTCCGCAGTCTGTCCGCTGCAAACCAGGCAATTACAACTTATATTCGCTCTCACATTGCCCGCTGCGAGTCACAACAGGATCAGCCCCTTCTCCTTCGCCATACCCTCTCCGGCACTCCTGACGACGATGACCTCCTACCCGCATTATTTTCCCATTCCGGCGGTGCAACTTGCAACAACCCTCATGATAGACTCACCAACTTTAGACGCGGAACCGTCGTCTGGTACTTAAGCCGTTCGACTGGCTCCCCCTGTCCCTTCGCTCGTGCTGGCATACGACTTTGTGATTATGACGAGGAGGGAAAGAAAGAACACTCCGCAGAGAAAAAGAAGAATCGAGAGGATAAGAAGAAAAGGCGAGAAAGGGAACCTCATGAGCAATGTGGTGAAAAACGAAAACGACCGCTGCGCACTTGTGTCGCAAAGAACTTGGAGTCGGACAACGACGAAGGCCAACCTCTTCCCAAAGTTAAGCTCACCCTCCGTCTCAAACCCCTCCAACGCCGAACAGGCTCTCCTACGCCCTCTACCACACTTCCACGCTCGCAATCTGTGTCTTCTGACACAGATGAATCAGATACCGAGTCATCTGATGATGACTCCATGTCTGTCGACTCATCACTATCCGAGGAAGAGCAAGAGCCGTCGTTACATCAGCAGCCTGAGGAGGAGTCTTGGTCTCTACCACCCTACCCCAGAAAATCTGTCTCCATTCCGTCCTACACACCATCTTCCCCTGACGTCACGGAGGCGCGTTTCTCTTCCCCTTTCGCGCACCCACAACCATATAACCGTTCGCCCTCCGTTGCCTCGCCTCCACCCGACTCTGAAGACGAAGACGACGACTTCCATATAACAATGACAGGAGCCCGCCGACCCTCCGCTGCGCATCTGTCTAGTGGCGATACTGATGGGTGGGATGCGGACCTTGATAGCGAGGGAGATAACGACACGTGGGAGAGTCCTGGCCCCAGATCCCCGTCTGCGCCTGCTGTACAGCCGGAGATTACGGTAAAGGAAGAACCTACGGATGTTCAGGGGATGTTGGATGCATGGGACGACTATGATCATTCATTTACCGGCGCCAAAGTGGTAGAAGCTATAGCACAAGCGGCCGCGAGTGTCCTCGAGGCAGAGTCGACGAGTCGCTTCAAGCTGGAGTCGTTGGATAACTGGTCGTGGGAAGCGGAGCCGTATAGAGAATGGCCTTTCCATGACGATGTAGATCAGACGACGCGCATCAAGCAGGAGGATCTGGATCTGGACAATTCGTTCCTCCTTTCCGACGCCTTTGCACCTTCATCGTCCCCTCTATCGCCATTGTCCCACCCATTAAATGTGTCATATCATGACTCTCCGAGTCCAGAGAGTTCGAGAGATGCATTGGAGTGGAATGACAAGTATTACAACAGCAATACGACAGCACTTCATCGCCCCCGCGCTAAGACTGAGCCAGAGCCGTTTTCGTACTTCCACAACTCGCCACCGACGGCATTGCGTACACATTCGGTCCCACTACGCGGTACAGCGAAGCCTGATCTGGTGATAGCCCCACCCCCGCAGTCAGCGTCCCACTCGTTGACGGCGCTGATACAGTCTCTGTCGATGAACTCGCCGTCTTCAGCCGTGGCGCCCTCCTCGTTACTCATTCCCCCCTCATCATCACCATCACAATCATGCTCCTTTTCCCAAGATAGCCATGGGAACTCGTCTGTTTCGTCCGATGTTGTCGTCGTACACACGTGTCAGCCATGCACACCTGCCATCAGTGCTACCTCGATCGAAGGTCCGTGTATTGTTTAATATTACCCCGCGCAGAACAACCTACTTACGTTTTATAACTTACTTGCTCCGCAGGTATATCGGTGTACCAGATGATGCTCGGCTCCTTCCAGCTTCTCCGGCGCATCGATACGGACTTTGTCAACCTCTCAACAATAGTGGCGTACTCGGGCGGGTCGTGGCCCGTGCTTAGCACCATCCCCAATGCGGTCCAAGTAACGAAAGGGTCCGTCACCGTTTCTGGGACGTGGGTCCCGCTGCCCGCGGCGCAGGCGTATGTTCGAGACCACCATCAGCAGCACGCAGGACATCCAGGACAAGGACAGAATGCGCAAGACGGGCCCCTGCAGACATTCCTCTCCGACACGCTCTTCGAGAAATTCCCGCAGGCACTGCAGGATTTCCATAGGTCGAGCGTGAAGGGGCGCATGGTGGGGCATTTTGGCCCGCATTTTGGGTCTACGATCCAGGCGACGAGGTTGTGTGGGGCTTCGGTGTCGGGGGGGGCGGGGGGGATGGAGGCGCCGCACCCGCAGACGTGGGATGAGATGCAGCCCGTGCCTGCGACGAGTAGTGCGTTTGCGCTTTCGATGTCGATGTCGATGTCTATGGGGTCGCCGGACCGGAATAATAGCAACAGCGTTAGTGTGGAGGCGGAGGAGCTCCCGCTTAGCCCGTCGGAGCAGGAGATGTTCCATGTGCTGTGTGGGGCGCCGGAGTGGGACAAGGAGAATTCGCCGCCGTCGTCACCTGTCGTTCCTGGGCCGTCGATGGGTGCGCTTGCTGCTGCGGCCGCAACGACGAATACGTATGCGACTACGACGAATATTGCCTGCGAGCCGTTGACGCCTGTGCCTGTGCCTGCGAAGCCAGCCAAGGCAGCGGTGTCTTCTGAGGCGGAGCGGCCGCTGAGGAGGTCGAAGCGCGTGGCGGATGCGATGGCGGCGCAGACGCAGAATACGAGGACGCATTCGAGGAGGGGGTCGACGAGGAACTCGTTGTTCTGATTGCTCGTGCTCTCTTGCGTCTGTTCGTCGGTTTGGCGCCGTGCTTCTTGCTTTATCCCGTCCCTCCCCGCACGCCACTCCCCACCTCACTTTCCCGTGTTCCTCTTTCCCTTTATATTCATATTGCAGCCTATACATGCATACATGCATACTAGATTTGTATCACATATAGTTTTCCTCCCGTTTCTTGACCCCCCTCTCCTCTCCGCGTTTTTTTCTTTTGCTCTCTCTTCTGTTGTATTTTTTTTTTCCCTTGCGCAACACTTGCGATTTCAATTGGGCGCGGCTTACCTTGGTTTTTGCCGTCGCTTTATTTGCTGTGCATTTTTGACCCTTCTCCCCTCTTCCACCCCTTGCCCTTCCATTCGTTTCTTGTCTTTTGATTGTGTTTGCCCGCACACGCACACGCGCTTAATTTCCCCCCCTCGTGTCGTGCGTGCATGCGATGGCGTCGAATACCCGTTCTCATAAACCTAGTTACCCCCATCTCCACTCCCCTCTCTCTTCATGATGTGTACGTTATATTGATAGCCTTTTATTCTCTGCCTGTTCTGTTATGGCTGCAGTTGCGGTCAAATATTGGCATGACGCATGCGTATATGCGCGCCCCTCCCTCTTACGACTACTACTACATACAATTACTACAGTATATACGTACGTAAGAACATTATTGGTGTACTTGTATTGCCCACTCCCTTCCCATGCGCATAGTAATTATGCTTTTTTGTAACGATAGTAGGTAATCCTTATGCACATGTTAATTCGTTTGAATTGGGCTATTTGGGTTTGAATCTACTGGGTGGTTGACAGGGGCGCGAGTCTCTTTGTGGAGTGTTGGTACTCCATTTCCACACATACGACACAGCGCATTCATGTGATCCAGTGCGCTAACTTGAAAAATCATCCATATCATTCATCCTCATCCAGCCAAGGACCACCCAGAATACGCATCCAATGGCTTTTCGCAAGTGCCTTGAAAGCGAGAAAACGCTGGAGAGCAACCTTCCTGTACTGTTTGTCCTCCATCCCGATGATGGGAGGGTATGCGGGTGTCACACAGCGCAAGACCTGAGTTTCATGAGCAGGATGCTGGCCGCGCATGACAGCATCGCCTAACTCTTTAGTCACGGGAACTAGGTAAAAGGTTGGGCGGGTTTTGGACATTGCGATGCAAGGAATGGTCATGTCATCGAGAGGAAGACGGCCAGACATTTCGCGCTTGTCGTTGTTGTCCTGGAAGGCCGCTATGGCCGCCGCTGCGACTAAAGGGTCGGCGTCGGTGTTGTAGGGGGTCTTATCCTGAATGACTACCAGAAGGACAAGCGATGACAGAGAGATAAGACACACGCCCGTTTCAGCGAAATGAGTATAGTCGTAACTGACGATGCAAGGAATGCTGTAGTTTTGAGATACAATGGTGGAATGCTCGTTGAAGCCCAGGAGCCTCAGTGTCTCAGCTGCAAAGTTGTCAACGAAACTGACTTGTTCGTGTGTAGTGGCAAGATGGAGGTAGTTCAAGTACGCGGCTGCGGAATCGGAGAGGGTTAGAATATCACCAGGGCAAACCGAGTTGAGAATGGCGGGGTCTATGTGGTCAAGCGACTGCTCCAGGTGAGTGGTGAAAAAGTTGTCTGGAGAGCAAGGTAAGATAGTTATGTTGTAGGCCATGAGGTCGGCGATGCTCCAGTCATTTCCAGACTTGGGAACCCGATTGAGATTGGCCATATGTAGGATGTTCGAATATATAGAGAGATGCGACTACTATAGAAAATGTAGATGAAACCCATTGCTGATTTCAATTGCAATTAATGACGCAAGTGTCAAACACAAAGGCAGAACGCGAGGGCATACCTTTGACGGGTTTGGCGGGCTAAAAAGTACCGCCCAAGACGTTCTCAACGTACGTCTTTTCCTTTGTCTTATTTCACTATAGCCGCCATCGAACAAGTTAGTGCTTCCACAGTATTTCGACCAGATTTCGACATCATCATTGATGATCCCCACATCATTAGTATCACGTGTTACTGCGCACCCTGCTAGAACCCTGCTCTAATGTGCATTGTGATCCTAGTTACTGTGTATATTGGTGTCAGGGCCGTCACATGTACTCACACAATAACATTGACCCCCTGTTTTCCAAGGATTTTGCGATGATGTATGCTATATACCAGAGGTCATACTTCAAGTTGAGAATCGACTACCGCGGCAGTAGTGCAGTGCAGCGCACAACCTCAAGTGCTGAGATGATCGATGATCATTTACAATTGATATTGCTGTCGTTTACTGAATAGCAGGATGTGGAAGGAAGTATACAGTATACTGTGGCACATCAGAGACCATCAGAACTACACATTTGCCACTAGTAACTTCAATCAAAAGGTTTACTAAAATCCCTCCAGAAAAGGTGTCCAATAATGTCTCGCCAGCTCTTCGAAGGCGTGAAAGTATTTGACTGCGCGCTTCCTAAATCTTGCGTCTTCCATTCCAGTATTGCTGCCGTCCTTTTCCATTATTTTGCATTGCCATACAATCGTTTCACGAGAAGGGCCAGCACCGGTTGCGATACAATCACTGAGCTGTGTGGTAACTGGTACGAGAAAGAAAGAAGGTACGAGACCGATCATACATATGCATGGCATAATGGCAGAATCCAGAACAGGGAGAGAGTGTGCTCGGCATGTTTTGTTGTTATACTGGAAAGCGGCGATAGCCTCCGCTATGAGCTGAGGTTCGACGTGCTTCAACGAGCCGTGTGTCTTATTTTCTCCAAGAACGAGGACGATAAAATGTTGCCGCTGGATCATGCAGACGTTTGTTTGAGCGAAGCGAGATTCACCACACATGCTGAGAGGAATGATATAGCGAGATGCGATATGATTATAGCGCTCTGCATCGAATCCAGATAGTTTCAAGTTTTTTGCAGCAAAAGAATCAATGAAACTCTCTTGATTTCCGCGTATCGCAAGATCGAGGGCATCGAAGTAATCGCAAGAACCAGCAGAAACATTTGGATCATCAGGGGACGCATTAAGGATCGCTTGATCGATGTGGTCCAGCTTCACTTTCGAAGGTAGAGTGGGCTTGACAGGCTTGAAGAACGAGATTGGAGCACAACGTAAGACTGTGAACTTATATGCGGTGAGATCACCTTGATCCCAATCACTGCCAGATTTGCCCAATCGAATAAGGTGAGCCATTCTGAGAGAAGATTACCCATCATCATACTCACATCCAAACGAAGATGTCATGGGACTTACGCTATGTGCAGGATGTAGTGCAGAATAATCTGAGAGACGTAGAACAAACAAGAGTCCGAGTCACAGAATGTGACCTGCTAGAGCGTAGGTCTGTAGTCTGTATTTGTAAGGACATCGCAGATTTACTTCTAGGTGGCATTTATATGAACCAGCACATGGAAGTCTCCCCCAACTTGAGCGCGTATAAAGTTGATACGTAGTAGAATGGAGATTGAGGGAGTCAAACACCACCTTGCGTCAGTGAGGTTGACTTTCCTCTCCCTTCAACCACCCAGCTCTGACTCTGCCATCCACTACGACCTTTGTGAACGGCGAACACAAACATTGTGGGATCCAGCACGCTAAAGCCCACCTAGAGTATGCATCCAGTGGCTTTTAGCAAGTGCCTTGAAAGCGAGAAAGCGCTGGAGAGCAACCTTCCTGTACTCTTTGCCCTCCATCCCAATGATCATGGGGCGGTATGTGGGTGTCGAACATCGCAAGACCCGAGTTTCATGAGCAGGATACTGACCACGGATGACAGCATCACTTAATTCTTTAGTCACGGGAACTAGGTAAAAGGTTGGGCGGGTTTTGGCCATTTCGATGCAAGGAATAGTCATGACATCGAGAGGAACAAGACCAAGCTGTGCGCGCTTTTGGTTGTTGAACTGGAAGGCTGCTATGGCTGCCGCTACGACTATAGGTTCGTCGCAGGTCATGGTGAGGGTCTTATCCTGAGTGACCACTAGAAGAACAAGCAGTGAGGTATGGATAAGACACACATCCGTTTCAGCGAAGTGAGTGTCGTCGTAACTGATAGTCCAAGGAATGGTGTAGCGTTGAGATACAACGGTGGAATGCTCGTTGAAGCCTAAAAGCTTCATTGTCTCAGCTGCAAAGTTGTCGAAGAAACTGAACTGTTCGCGTTTGGTGGCAAGATGGAGGTGGTTAAAGTACGCGGCTGCGGAATCGGAGAGGGCTGGAATATCACCAGGGCAAACCGAGTTGAGAATGGCGGGATCTATGTGGTCAAGCGACTGCTCCAGGTGGGTGGTGAAGAAGTTTTCTGGAGAGCAAACTAAGACGGTTATATTGTAGGCCATGAGGTCGGCATCGCCCCAGTCATTTCCAGACTTGGGAATTCGAAACTTATTGAGATCGGCCATGGCAATGTTCAAGCCTAAAGAGAGGCGGGAATATTTATACGAGGATGAATCAGAACAAGCGCAGACTTTCAACCATTACTAATTTCAAGTAATGTGACGCAAGTGTCAAACACAGGTTGAAGAGAGAGAACCGCGCATTGTGATGAATTATCCCTCCTTGCGCTAACCATTCTTAAAAGTTGAAGACGTCAACCACACTGAACGCATTCGCATACTCCATGAAAAACAGACCTGCTGCTCCCGCCTCAAACAAGGTTCCTCGCCTATCTTGCTAAAACTGGTGCCACAAATCCATTAAAACATGGGTGATGTCAAGGAGCAACTTGAATACGCAGCAAGTATTAATGGCTCGTCGCAAGAGCCCAGGATTCCAATTCAAGCGTGAGAGGAAACACACAAAAGTAAGAGCTAGCAGAAAAGCAATATGTTGGACTTCTGTGAGAGGTTTGTTTACAACTCTGTCACCATCACATCAAGCCCTTCAAGTTCACGAATCTGATCATCATCATCTCCAGATCATCCCCATCCATGATCCAAAGACCTTCGAATCATTACCAAACTCCAGCCAATGGCCTATGATACGTTCCCTTATGTTCCGTCTCATTCATACAGGATACGCGCTATGCCCGAACGGTCCGAACTTCGAAGCATATGACCGTCCTCGACGACGACTGAACGGGTATAAAGCTTGACATTGACGTCCTGGCAGAAAAGTCGAGAATTCGAAGGGTGGGCGATTCTGTATGAGCCCCTACAGAATATCGATCGATGCGGATATACGCGACCCGCGATGGACCTGGAATGGCCGAGTCAATGTTGCTGTCATGTATGATGCCAGCGCCACCTGAGAAGGTCTGCCGTCTGAGTTCTTTCCTCGAGATGCGACGGAGGTTTTGACGAAGGGAGTTGCCAAGGCCTGATACGCGTAATTTGAGATAAGCTGTTTACTGAGCTTCATTGCGTGCTAGGGAGTCGACGACTCTGTCATCTCGGTATCCTGAGACACCACGCTTTGTGAATCTGGTACCGGCAATCTTAATGACAATGGGTGTCGATTTCCTTTGAGTCTTTCGCCCATACACGCGTTCTCTGTTCAGCGACCAAGCGTCTATTTCGAGGCGTAACACCCACGGATCGACGCGCTGGATCGACGCGCGAATCAACTACACCTCACCTGATGCCTTACGCTTTACGCAAGTCTGTGATCGCCAGTTGATCTCAGGTAGAGCCTCTGCGGATGCTTGCCTTTTAGGCTGACGCTCTCCGTCGCAGTTAGTGTGGTGAACTGCATTCTTCCATGACAGCTAAAACACGACTTGTGATACAAAGTATGCCTTGGAGATGCACTGAAAGTCTTGCGTATACTGAAGGACACATCTCGATGTTTTGTTACTGGCGCGTTTGCAACGTCAACGTGTCCTTACTAGCCGGCCCGGGCTTTGTTCCCCAGGTCGCTCTATTCCACACACATGAACACGGCTCGCGAGATGGTTCCTATCTCGCCTTCTGCTCTCACGCAAAGGGGAGCGGGGCTCCGGCGAGCTTAAGGAATGTTGTGAGTATGTGGCAAGAGATGTCTGGAAAGAAAGCCGTGATGATTGGCTATGACAGACAGCAGGCAGTCTGTCATTGTTATCTGTCGAAAATTGCGCAGTATTCGCGCCAAGTTACAACTCTGGTGCACAAGTGAAGAAGTTTTGCTTGCGCGTTTGGAATCATAATTTGATGATCATCTGTTTTTTCGACAAAGAAACTGGGGTAAGTAGGGAAGGTATGTGTGCCATCGGAAGTTCTATGGATCCATGCGGAGTTAAGGCACTTGGGCTAACAATACGTGGCCGCGGGTCGTTTGAAAAGACTCTGGAGTTATGTAAAAGAGTTTCTCCACTCACACGTTGAGGAACCTCGTGACTGTCTGGATGAAAAGTTTATCCCGGTGGTAGAGTTGAAAAGGTTGTTCAGACGTGAATTGGGTGTATATAATGTCGAGCAAGCAGTTGGCATAGCATGCGTACTGTCTAATAAACGGGTGGTGGAGGGGATGACAGGTAATGATGGGAAAAGTTAAAGGATCCGTATGAGAAGGAGTTGGATGAGGCGTGGGAAGATGGGCCAGCGGGTAAAGATTCGTGGATTCATCTTTAGTTTCCCACTTCACTGTTCACTAATACCTAGTATTTTCTGGCGGCACCCTCTACCATAGTAGTGTGGGCATTTCTTGTCTGTCCTTGCTCTCATATACGATCCCGAGCGCTCTGCGACTAAATTTTCGTCTTCAGGACGTCTTTACTCGACATACTCTCGTCTTCGTATCAGACGGACAAGCGTCTGCTCATCGCTTTCGTAATCTCTAATCGTTTCATTCAACTTGCTCTATAATGTCTTTATCGGCCTCTGACAACAACGGCTCCTATTCAAGGGCACCGCCCCCTGGAAAGACTCCCCCTCCTGCTCCCTCTGCTGCCTTTGCCAAAAGGTGCCCATTTTTTTCTTCTTCTTTTCTTATTCGACCAATACTAACGCGTCTATTAGAGCAAGGGAGGCCGAGGAACGATTGGGTGGCAGGTACTTGCCACCTGCGCTGCGCGCTCGAGCTTCAGGCGGTTCCCCTCCTAATGAACAGTCCCCCTCTGTCACGACTTCCGCGGATCCTGCTACCTTGCCTCCCACTAATTACCCTCCCGGCTTCAGGAGGGCCAGGGCAGGCACCCTCCCCTCCAACGTTCATCTTGCTGCTCAGCATTTTGCCGCCGCGTCGGGTAACACGGCGTCGACCGATTCTCTTGCCGACCAGCTGCACCGCCCTTCCCCTGGCCCCATTGCTTCTACCATTGCTGCTCCAGCGAGGCCTGGTCTTCGTCATGCAACTTCGGTCGCTTCAGCTTCAGCTAACTCGACAACGACTGAACGGAATAGTCGACTTCGATCAGGTTCCCTCACTCTTCCCAGCGGAGGCCTCTCGAACGTTTCAAATGCCTTTGGCCCGTCTATCTTCTCCTCGTCCTGGCTGTCTTCCACCACCAATGGAAACGGAAATGGATATATCCTAGACGACTTGCGTTCGGATTCCGGTGCAGACGACTTTGACGTTCATACCCTCGATTACCTCGGTTTAGACGAGTCCTATCGTGCGCCTCCCGCTGCCACCATCACTGAGCTCCGCAACCAGGCTCAGGCAGCGATTGCGGGAAACCTTGCTGGCCACCCTTCCCGAATGCGTGCAAGCACTGTTTCAAATCCTTACCGCAGCCGGCCGTCTGTTGGCGGATCTTTGTTGGGCAGTTCAGCTGCTGAAGAGGAAGAATTCTTTGATAATTATGACGATCACGATTACACTCGCCAACGCCTCAATTCTTACGAAACTTCCAATCTTGAAGGCGGTTATGCCTCATCTGCTTACATGGCAAAAGGCTTCAAGGCGACCGACCATTTGGCTGCTAGACCTAGGGCTACCTCTGTTGGCAACCTTGACGATTCCATTCGTCCTATCCAGCGCCGTGCTACCACTGCTGCCGATACCCTTCCCTTCATCAGTGATCTGACCTCTGGTCTCAACAGTGGAACGGGAATTTTGAAAACCGTGGCAGCACCTCGGGCTGGTGCTGCTCCGACCGTTCATTTCCCAGGTGGAGACACCGTCACTCCCGGACGCGGAACTTCAGCATATCTGATTGCCCCCTCCTCTCAAAATCGCTCCCTTTCCCCTAAATCTGAACAAACTTCGTCTCAGACTCAGACTCCCACCCGCTCGCTCTGGATCGGGAACCTTGACAGCGCTGTCACGAGCGAACAGCTCATACGTCACTTTGCGCCCTACGGCGCAATTGAGAGTCTCAGACTCCTTCCGGAGAAGGTAAAGTATCAATTGCCCAAGACGCGACACGCAACTAACTTTATGCTTTTTAGGAATGCGGCTTCGTCAATTTTGTGGACCAGGCGGATGCTATTCGTGCCAAGGAAGATGTCCTCAACAGACTTGGTGGCGATATCGGCATGCCTAATGGTCAGACGGTTCGCATCGGCTTTGGAAAGGCGGACAGTGCCCCTGTTGCCCCGGCCAAAGGAACTCCGACCAGTCCGGGACCTGCATCTCCTCCCGGACCTGGCTCTGCTGGGAAGACTTCTAGCTCCAATGCCGGCCTCGGCTCGATGGATGCTCAACTACAGTCTACTCCCACTAGAGCTCTTTGGATAGGATCGATTCCTTCCACCACCACGCCTGCCACCATTTTGAGCGTATTCAGCCCTTACGGCCCCATCGAATCTGCGAGGGTTTTAACTCACAAGAATTGCGGATTCAGTGCGTATATTTTCCGTCATACTTTTAGGATCTTAGCGTGACATCTTACGGTACTATTTTAACAGTTAACTTCGAGCGGCTGGATGATGCTGTCAGAGCACGCAAAGCTCTCAATGGCCGTGATGTTCTTGGCAGTGACGTTGGAGCGATTCGCATCGGATTTGCGAAGGTGCCCGTCAAGAACGGACAGGAGGGTGCAGGTGGCCCCGAAGAAAATGCGAACGTTGTAGTTCAGGGCGTCGGCAACCTCAGCGTCGGAGCAACTATCCATGCGCTGCGCTCAGTCAAGGGAGCGTCTACCATCCCGGCCGATCAGCAAGTTCTAGGCGGTGCTGTCGAGAATTATAGGTCCAATCTTCTCTTGAGCATGGTCGGATCTGGAGCACATTCGGGACCGTATCTCAATGAAGGACTGCCTAAATCAGCGAGCTGGGCACCGTCTGTCACAGAGCAACAGATGATCATGAGGGAACTCAGTGTAGGAGCCACCGATGCGGAAGCGGACATCCAGGCTTTGGCAGGTGAGTACTTTGTAATGACTTGGCAAACAGTTTCTTATTGCTTTTCAGACTTCCGCCCTCCGACTATGTACTATACCACGATTCCTCTCGTGTCTGAACGCCCTCACAACAGACGCTGGGACGCCTCGAAGTTGCGCGAGCTTCGCAAGCGTTTGGATTCTGGGACTATGACTGTGGAGGAGATTGATCAGGTCGTTGCCGACTTTATCGAAGGTGAAATTGTGGACCTTGCATCCGACTGGCTTGGAAACACGGTACGTTTTAATCACTCGTTCGACTGTATTATACTCAATGTCGGTTACAGGTCGTTCAAAAACTTTTCGAAAAGTGTTCTCCTAGCCCGAGGTTCCTGATGTTGGAGCGCATTGTTCCTCACCTTGCCATGATTGGCATCCACAAAAATGGCACATGGGCGGCTCAAAAGATTATCGAATGTGTCACGAATCAGGACGAGGTAGCGTTAATCGCTCAGAATCTCAGAGCGTATACGCCTCCTTTGCTTCTGGACCAGTTTGGCAACTATGTCGTCCAGTATGTCACATCTTCACATTCATGTGCTTTCATTCAACTGACGCCTGTGTTTCAGATGCTGCCTGCGTTTCGGTGCTCCGGCCAACGACTTCATTTTCGACGCAATTGTCGATCGTATGTGGGAAGTTGCACAGGGTCGCTTTGGTGCTCGCAGTATGAGGGCTTGCCTTGAGAGTCCTCATATTACTATCAGCCAGCAACGTCGTATCGCAACCGCTGTCATCCTTAATTCGATCCCATTGGCGACGAACCCTAACGGTGCACTCTTGCTGACCTGGCTCCTCGACACGTCGGGTTTCCCATCCCGATACAACTTGCTGGCTCCGCGCTTCACGCCTCACCTCTCCCATTTGTGCACTCACAAATTGGCGTCTTTGACCGTTCTTCGTATCGTCAACCAGAAAATTGAACCGGATGCTTCCCGCCAGATCGTCGAGTCTTTGTTCTCGTCGCCAGCAGACCATGTCCTCACGGACGTTCTTGGGGATCAAGTTAATGGTGTCGCCGTTGTCCATAAAATTTTGACGAGTCCCTTCCTTGACCCCGTACAAAAGCCCGAGTACATCGAAGCTACCAAGCGCGTACTCATTGAGCTCAAGGTCATCGCGACCCAGGCTTATCGTCGGCTCATTGAAGAAGTTGGTCTCCCCGTTCCCAACTTCCAGCCCACCTACACGAATGTCACGCAGAATGGCAAGCCAAAGACTGCTCAGGGCGCCTTTGGTGTTCCTGGATTGTCACCTGGGTATCCTACGAGCGATCAAGGTCTCGCTTCGATGATGGCGACTCTTCAAATGGGTGGCCAGAACCCTCAGGCTGGTCACTCTCAGCCACTTCAAATCGACCCGGTGTACAATAATCCTGCGCCCCAAAGGCGTAACCCAGGCTCAGCCACAGCCTTCTCGCCCTCTTCTGATCCTTTCAACCCCTTCGCCATGCGTTCTCCTGATGTTAATGCGACGCGCTCTGCTAGTGTTCGCCGCGCTCCAGGACTTCCGCCATCGAATGGAACGATTACTCCGACCAACTCGTACGGTGCCCAGTCCCCAGGTCTCATTGGAATGCCTGCTCCTCAGCCTTCTTATGGACCTATTGCGCCCCAGCCAATGCAATCCGCCCCACACCCTCAGGTCTACCAACCATATATGTACCCCGCATATCAGCCAAACCCTCCGAACATGGGGACGTTCCACGCGTAAATGCTTCTGACGACCTTTAACGAATTTCATCATTCTCGGCTTTCTTTCTATGCATCACGCTCCTTGCTTGGTTCCTCCATCTTTCGACAGATGTCTTCGTACGCTTGGTTTCTCATTTGGATCAATACGTCTGAATCCCCAGAACTCTTTATACCCGTCCCCACCCTCTACAACTCCTCCGCAATGCGGTGTACATGCCTCCACACATTCCTTTGAAACAAAATTCGGGGCGCCGATACCGACACGCATACGGTATTTGTGCGGTGTTGTTGCATTCGCTTGTTATTTGCCAAAAGTGCTAGTACTTACTACATCTTACTCTTACTTTTCTCCCTTCTGTTTTACTGTACAACAAAGGACGGCTGCCTGAAGGCCCTGAAAAATATAGACAGCTCGATACAATTCTGCCGTCGTGGTAATTTATTCTAGTTGAACAGAGTATATCTATGTACTTGGGATACAAAATTTGGTTGAATCTTGACTTCTTCAGCGAGATGAATCCTGTTTTGAAGTTCAAAAGTTGGTGAAGACTATGACGTAAGCACTTCAACGATGGGAGGTGCCGCATCCAAGGTTGGTCGCAAGCTTCCTAAACGCACTGAAACGCCTTCATGGGCTGGCGTTCGTACTCATCCATCTCATCGAACTCCCGATAAACCCCTTCGTGATATACGTGCGAGCGAAAGCAGAACTCGCGGTACGCCTGCGTCATATTTCCATTTTTCTAACTAAAGTCTCTCTAGAAATTGAAAGGGATGCACAGGATCCAGATTTCATAGCGTCCCTCAATAGATTGGGTCCAGTACGCGTTGATCACAATATGCCGCAACTTCGACCGGCATGTCGAATTTCCCCTGCTATCTTGTCGTGCAACTGAATTTTTGCATAGTCGGCATCAGCGACGGCGAAAGAAACGACTCAACTTTTCCAGTCTAGTGCTGAATCTGAACACGAGGCTTCTTCGACATCACCTGTGCATAATCGTCTGCACTCAACGACGCTTAGTGACCTTCTTGACAAACGGAAAGCTGCGCGGTCTCCACAGGATGTAGAACGGCTTGCGAAGCAGTTTGGTATTGATGCAGCAAAACTTGAAAGTCTGGCGCGCTTTGTTAGTAGCCCTAGCGTCCAGAGTGGTACGGAGCAACGAACTGTTGAGAAGGATGGAGAGGAGAGTATTACGATTCAAGTGAGTGTCTCAACGGCGAACATTGTATGCGTTTCTCATCTATGTTTATGTTAATAGGCTGTCTGGATTGACCCACACCTTCAAAAGTGAATTTCGTTTTGAAATTCTAGTCTATAGGACGTGGGTGTCTCATTCTCCTTCGACCGTCCTACGATTCTATAGTCATACGGGATAGAAAAGTAAGGAGGGTTTGAACATATATTACTTGCAACTGGCCATGCATATCTTAATATGTGTTTCCATCTTCAATGGAAATCTGTGAAACTTTCAGCGACTAATTGCTTCTTCAATCTTGGACCCCATAACAATCATTAGGGAAGCTCATTGAAGAAGCCTCACTTAGCTCAAACGACTGGCTGGTTTCGTTAGAACTCTAAAACTAGTGAGGACTGCCCACATCCTCGACAAGGGCAGACAAATTTCGTCCCAGAAAGCCCGACATTTTTTCAGTCGGATAAGAGTTTAGATACTTCTGTATGAAGATCTTGGGAATGTCAGTATTCTATTGTCTCGAGTTGAACTCCATATATGAGGGAAAAAACGTGTAGCCTGTGTTACGATGGAGCACCTGATATCGTCTTTGCTAGTATATCGGTTAGTACACGCGCCTGTCATGGTCGTTGTACCGCGCGAAAGCTGGGTTCGACTCCCAGGCAAAGAGGGCCGAGTTACGGCAAACTTTTTCTCTTTTGGCCATGGGGATGATAGTTTTTTGCGGAAGAGATGCAGCTCGCACGTGATCGCGACGCGCTTGGACTCTGTCTCAGAGCTTGTTTCACTTGACCACCATGTTCAAGCGTGCAGGGACTGTTCTTCGTCCTAACCTTCGCAGGATCCATTCTAAAGCCTCTTCTTCCGCCCGCACAGCTCGCGAGCATCTCCGCGCTCATCCTGGACTCATCATTACCTCTAGTGCCGTCGCTGCATCCATTCTCTGGTATGCAAACAGCCGGCCCATTTACAACGATGCTGCTGCACCAATTGCAATGGCAAATGTTATGGAAAAACAGCCTGGACTGATTTTAGGCGCCGACGTGGCAGAGTCGGAGGACCTGCGCACAGTTGTCTGGGGCTCGAACAAGTTTGTAATACGTGCACATTGCTTAGGCATTGCAGTTGATTATGGACAGGTCAAATACACTTACTATGGAGCCGTCAGATTCTATCCGGTCACCTTCTGCTGCCAAATGGTTGAATGGCGTAGCACTCCGGGATCTCGTTATTCATAAGGATAGTGCAGCGTGTGTCGACTCCAAAGGAGACGTTTATCAATGGGGCGACGGCTTTGCGAGCGAGCACACTGAAAAGGGAAAGCCCATCCTCACATTGAGGGAAAAGGTATTTTTTTGTCATGACATCATAACAATCAGTTGCTGAGAACTTGTGTATAGAACATCACCCAGCTGAAACTCACTGAGGGCAAGCTGTTTGCGCTGTCGGCTTCAGGGAAGGTTTATGCGCTATCCACTGATTCTGCCAAGCAGAAACTTCGCCCCGGTTCACCCACTCCGTCCAGCGATTCTTGGTGGGGTACGGGGTGGTTTTGGGGCGAAGATGAGACAGTCGATTTCGTTGAAATTGTACCCAACGAACATCTTGCTTGGGGTGAAAAGTAATCGATCTTTTCTCCGATTTATACAACAGCCTGACTCTCGAATTATCAGGATTGTTTCAATAGATGCAGGAGACCATCACCTTCTTGCATTAACATCTAAAGGACGAGCCTTTGCCCACCCCGTAGACAAGAAAGCCAATGCCTTCGGCCAGCTTGGCTTCCGCAAATTCAAGATACCTAATCCTGCTATTCACCATCATTCCCCCACGAATGGCCACCTCGATGTAGAACTCATTCCAAAATCACTCGCTGATCCTTTTATCAACTCCACCCGCTCCGTACGCCCTAACCCTGCCCCCACAACATCTGAAAATCTCTTTGGAATCGATGATTCGAGCATCAGATTTTGCACCAACTTCTTCGAAATTCCTGCTTTGAAGGAGATCGAAATGGCACAGCTGACTGCTGGAGCCAGGACCAGTTTCGCACGTACTCTCGATGGCAGAGTCCTTGGATGGGGTGCTAATGATTTCGGGTCTGTTGTATGCTTATTCTTTTTTTTATATGATGCTTATTAGCCTTTAGGCAAACGGGTCTAGGTAGCAACGTCGCGTTGGATACTATTACTGTCCCGACTGAGGTTGTCTTGTGGAAATCGTCCGCCACTCGTGGAAACACTACATGTTTGGATATCGCAGCAGGCATGTCTTTCGTACATTATCGCCATCACCCCTTATTGAATATTCATGTTTTGTTTTGATTATAGGAGGAGACCTAACAGCATTCGTTGTGGAGATTACTGATAAATCCTCTCCGACCACTATTGACCTGCTCATTTGTGGCAATGGTCAATGGGGTGGTTTGGGCAGCAATACGTTCAGCACCTCACAAGGGACCCCACTACGTGCCAAGAATGTTAGTGGTTTGCTCGAATGCAAGTGCTGTCTCCTTTATATGTCACCACGTCATTCCAATGAATTTTCGTTTGCAGATAGCGACAAGACGCAGAGCCTCCAACCTATTGCACCGGATGCTGTGACTATTTCGCCAACTGGGCACGTATTACTTACACTTAACACTGGTTCCACGACGGGGGTCGGAGGGCGCGACCTTGTAGTATGGGGAAAAAATTATGAGTCTGAGTTGGGGAACGGAAAGAAGTCGAGCCTTGCTGTTCCAACAACACTCGTGACTCCAGAAGGTGGACACTTTATGCTGCACCGACGCAAGGCCAAGCAGGTGCTGGATTTACATGGTAAGGTGTGGAAACGGAATGTGCAAGTAGAGCAGTGCGCAGTTGTGGGCCCAGAAAACAGTGCAGTTTATTGGAAGATTGTGTCCTGAAGTGTAGAGTATAAAATGTATTTTGTACTTGCAATCTGATAACTTTTTGTACTGAGTCTAAATTTAGTCGTAATCTAGAACTCCTTAAACATGCTTCCGACATTCTTCATGCAACGAGGTCCGTCTTTCTCTTCGACCACCATCTCTCAGCCTTCCCCCTCACTTGTGGGCGATTGTTGCCATCTCTCCGTCTCCAACGTCTTCAGGCGTCCCATCAAGTACCTGCTTTGACTGCTGATCCGGCGACTGGTATCATGGCCACCCCTAATTCTCATTCCCTTGCTTCCTCAACGTGTTCTGACTCTTCTACATTCGTTATGCTATCAAAGCAGACCTCAGCCGACTCCCACCATTTAGATGACTCTGACCACTCTGACGACGAGATTATCTACACGGTCTCGGAGTCTGACTCCTTTTTGTCCGCGCCAGAGTCTCCCAACGAGTACGACTCAGCATCGGACGATGGCTTTGTCGTACTGAGCCCTCCGAAATCTCAGGCTAGCATTCTAGAGACAGAGCCTTCTACGCCCGAGGAGCAGGAACAGAATAAGGCGGGTACCCCAGGGATTGCAGATCTCACCAAAGGTCTTGCGAATCTCAGCGTTAAAGACGCTTCTGTTGGGCATGGCAAGCGTAAAACAAAGGTGCCCAAAGCCGCCGCCGTTCCAGGTGGAGAAAAGAAGAAAAAGAAAAAGAAATCAAAGAAATCAAAGAAGGGCGCGGTGCCACCTATTGGGAAACCTTCCGCTGCTAAACCCTCGTTGACACCCTCGTCGATGTCCCCTCGCTCTATGCGCTCTCAACCTGCTTCTCCGACATCTTCTGTCTCTTCAGAGAAGCAAATAGAGGGGAAATCTAAGAAGACTAAGAAAGGGGGGCATGTTGGCCTCGGTGGCCGGTCTATCGTCGACGACGTATCCGACAAGTTCTCTGACTATGGTGAGAGCGACGTTGGCTCGCCCTCGATGTATGAAGAGGCCTTTGGCTTCATTTCGTCGTACGTATCTTTGACCAAGACGTGTATTGTCTACCTAATTGCCATCGCTTAGGTTCCTTTCCAACCCCGACGCACGTAGTAATTCTATGTGCCGCCTCACCCTCCTGCAGGCCCTTATCATTGAACTCGGCCTTGCGCCATCGTCCCTCCCCACCTCGCTCACGGCTGCCAAAGCCTACTTGAAGTCCCGTGCTTTCCTGAATATCAGGGAGTACCTCGCCGTGCGGGATCAGGGACCTGCGGCGGTGCAACGTATCATGCACCCCAGTCGTACTGCGCTGATTAAGGATATCCGCAAGAAGCAGAATAAGGCGCCTTTGGGATGGGTGAAGGAAAGCGGCCTCCAAGTCCTATTGGTTCAGTGCTATCACTGAGGAGCTTTCATTTAACTCTCTTTTCTTGTCTTGTCCTTTGCTGGAATTTTTGACCTCATTTAACCTTTAACCCAACCAGTTATCTCTCCTTGATGCGTCGTACCGCCAATCTTGAAGTTACTCCCCTTTGTTTTTTTGTACTTTCATTATATATTGTATCAAGGAAATGTACCTATATCTGTAAATAAATTGTAACAATCACAAGAGCCCCTTATCCTCCGTGTTGCGACTGAAAAACAGTTACATTTGCTTTACGAACTTCGTACTTGCCATTGGACGCCAAAGTTCGGACACTACCGACTTTATCACGTGACTTTGGAAAGCTGCGAACAACTCCGTCCTTGCTGCCCAGCTTGTCCTCATCATGACTGCCGCTCTCGCACTTCGTCGGGCGGCGCTGACCTCGTCGAAACGCCTCTCAGCTTTACGCTCAATTCGCCCATCATTTTCACGGGCTGCTTCTACATCTGCCCGGGAGGCTGATCCTCAGCTCGACGGCTATCCTCAACTCCCAGATGTCTCTAGACAATACGCCTCACCCCGGGGATGGCAGGACCCATTGATGCGACGCAACTTTGGAGACACAGTGCGCCATATTTTTTCAGTGCAAGATTACATGCTTACTCTGTCGACTTGCAGCTACACGAGCGTGATGAACTGCTCTCCATGTGGGGACCCGACATTCCCCCCAATGGCCTTGCTCCTTCTACGGCCCTCAGCCATTTCGTTATCGCTGCCTCCGCTTTCGTGAGCTTTGGCTTGTTAGTTAGATATGTCCTCCTCCAGGACCCGCCCGCCGCCCGCCGCGAATATCCATATGGTGGACTGGTCACTGAACTTGGGGGTCTAGATGAGAACAAGGTTCGTTTTTCTATCGCTTCACTTGCTAACACAATATGAATAATTCTTTATTTATTTCTTTCTTTTTTTCTAGGCACGAGTAGAGTCAGTAGAGGAGGCATAATGAATACATCCAAAATTACAGTCATTAAGTATCTGCTACATTCCGACGGACGTGAATGCTACTTGACTTGGGAAGCTTAAAATACAGAATGCTTATCATCTATCTCTCCTGCAAGCCAAAGGTTCGCCTTTTGTTGATTGGGGTAGTGAAACCCCCGACTCAGGCATTCGCTGCAGCTCCAGCAGCGATGAGGTTGCCCAAATTAATGAATGCTTCATTGAGCAGCAGGAGATTGGACGTGGGATCTGGAGTTGGTACAGTCGACGACGTGGACTGGGACGAAGTAGAAGTGGTCTTCGTCGAGGTTGACGAGCTCGAGGAACTGGAGCTGTGTGTAGAAGATGAAGATGTGTGCTTGGAGGTGGACGTCGACGTCGACGTCGATGTCGGCGTCCAAGTTGTAGACGGCTTCCAAGTGCTGGTCGTCTTGTACGTAGTCTTGGTGGTGGTCGGCGTCGAGTCACTTCCGTCATTGAAGTACCATTCGCCATAGAGCACACCAATTGACTCGGCCGCAAAGTGACTGAACAGGCCGCGGGAAAGGTCGAGGCCTCCGTAGGGGCAACCTGGACACTTTAATTGGCTTGTATGAGAGGATGCGAGAAGTGTGCTGAGGCAAGATGCAACGAACCTCGTCCATAATAGTAGCCTGAGCCGATATCCCATTATATGTCATAGTAATCGTCTTGAAGCAGTAAGGCCCTGGGTATCCATCGCCATTTTCCACAAATTGCTGTCAAAACAAGTCAGGCATAGCAGCGAGTGATAGAATAATACACCAACATACCTCCTGGTTCAAAGCAACGATCTGTGCGGATGATATTCAGCAGATGTGACTTTGCAGAGAAATGATTTATCAACGCACATATTGGTCCTTGGTATTGACCACCCCACATG